>PVKA01002840.1:0-118350 GCA_004027165.1 Ctenomys sociabilis
TTATTGAATTTTTGATATAATTCAGCTATAAAAAAAAGATAAGTAAGCAACTACACTCTTAATTCACTGATGAGATATCTGCTGAAATAATATCTGTAAATATAATATCATGTATGCACCTTGTACAATACCAAAACGTTATGAAAACAGTTTGCAATGTATTAATTCATCGACTCTGTATGGTTAAGGTGTCTTGAAACTGATTGACATTTGTATTTTAATAAAATAAAAATAAATGGAAAAAAATAGTTGTACATCTCAAAGTATTCATTTATAGAAAAACCATTTGAACAGACTCACTGGGTCATAAGTTTCCATTTTAACAAACCTTGCCATGATGAAATCATGGCATCTTCAGTAATCTATAATCCCCACCTGTAAACAGCGAGATATAAATGAAAGTGACCCAGGTTGGGAGCTTGAGGACAGAACCTCCGAGTCCCTGGAACTCTGTTGGATAGAAATCCAGTTGTCCTGTACTGAAAAGAGCAAGAAAACAAGAAGACATGGAGACTTCTGCTGTCTACTCTTTCCTTAAGGAAAACATCCTACCTAACCATGACCTTTAATAAAATTGCTGAAATCTCAAGATTAGGAAGGAAAAAACATACAATACACAGATTTAGTTACATATGTTAATAAACAGAATTTATCTTGGAATCTAGTAGACCAAGCCAACCCATAAACTTCCACTAAGCTCTCGGCTGGCTAGATTAACCTTCACAAAAAGGATGGCCCCAGATCTCCACGTGTATGTGTCTAGGTCCAACTCTCCCAATAGCCCCAGGACTCAGGAGGAGTCTTGTGCCCTTCTGGCCAGCCGCCTCAGTCTGAGAGTTTTCAGAAAACATGCCTTGACCCAAGTGTAACAATTTTTAGTGTTAAATGATAAATTTTATCCTAGGGTGATCACCATTGTGAAAAGTCAAAAGTATTCATGAATGTGAAGCAAAGTAAATTAATAGATGACATTTGCTCGTAGTAGACTTAGGCAGGTAGGGAAATAAGAAGTTTCCCTACTTGCTTAAATTTGAATTATCTTTCCCAAAATGATTGAGAATGGAAATGATCAAACCCTACAAATAAAATCCCATTGTTTACTCTCAAAAATGTGAGCAAAGATGAATCAAATAAAACGTTAAGTCCACAAGATTCTTCTCAACATCTGAATATTTCATTCTTAATTGCATACCCCCTGGTGTTCACTCCACTGTTCCCCTCTGGTATTTCCTTCTAAGAGACCTAAAGATATTGAGCAGGATATTTCTCCAGCCATGCTCTAGCTTCAGATTCCACATACCTGTACACAAGCTTAGAGCAAGAGTCTGTGAGACACTTGGTTGTAGAGAAGAGTAGGGAGGGAACAAGGGAGTCTCTCTTTGTAGAGGGATAGCAGAGCCTTGATTATAAGGCAGGCACTGTATAACTTAGTGCTTAAGAGCGAACGCTCCAGAGTCAGACTGTTTGGATTCAAATCCCAAGTCTACCACGAGGAAATGTCATCTATTAATTTACTTTGCTTCACATTCATGAATACCTTTGACTTTTCACAATGGTGATCACCCTAGAATAAAATTTATCATTTAACACTAAAAATTATTACAGTTGGGTCAAGGCATCTTTTCTGAAAACTCTCAGACTGAGGCGGTTGGCCATAAGAACACAAGATTCCTCCTGAGAATCAAAAACAGACTCTCCAGAGGGCTGCACCGAGGGATTTAGAAGGTCAAAACATCTTTCAGAAACAACCATCGTGCTGGGTCCATATCCTTTGCCGTGTTCTCAGAGCTCCAGGAATTAGCCTGACAGCTGCCCTTTTATGGCAAAACAGAATCTAATTTGCAAGTCTTTCTCCTAACATCTTCCTCTAAAGCATATAAAATCAAAATAACCTATTCAGTAATATGCTGTGTCAGCATCATTTCCTTTGCAGTTGCACAGATGCCTTTTAGTGTAGGACTCCAGCAATAACCTCACTCCCGCAGAGCACTCGCTGGAAGCACAGAGGAGAGCGGCAGCCTCCCAGAAGCCCCACGGCCCGTTAGCACCCACGCTGCGCTGGCAGTGACATGGCATCCAGGATACGGGGCAAGTGCTTCGTGAACCCGATTTCAGTCCAGGAATCACCTCAGATACTGTTTTCATAAGGAAAAGAAAAGTCAATTGTACCTTTTGGGAGACAGGACACAGCAGGAAAAAACAAAATAAATATCAAAATAATATAATTTGAGAAATAAAATAAGAAGGAAAAGTAAAATAAAAAAAATTAATCAAGACCAGAAAGCCATTATTTATTCATGTACAGATATTTTTAGCATGATTTTATAAAACATGAATCCTCATAGATAATATTTCTCTAGAAGTTTATGGATTATTTATAAAACAATATTTTCTACAGCAAGCTTTTCCTTCTTTGTTTTCCCCAGAACTAACTCTCTAAAGATTTTCTCTTTATCTTTTATGCTAAAAGAAAGCAATAATTCTTATGGATGAGGTCCCAGGGTCCCAAGATACACACTCTTGCATAAGCAAATACAAAGTGTGTGGCAGTTTTATCAGGGGAAAACATTAATCTTATCTGGTACATCCCAGTGTATGTGGGACCCTCAGTTTTGCTTCACTCATCTATTTGATTCTCTCAACAAGATTTTTTTTTGTCTTAATAGACAAAGGGCACTTTACAAAAACAAAACAAAATGGTGATTTCAAACTTCTCTCCAGATAAACTGATCAATTCATTTTTTCCTATTCCTAGATGTCTTTCTTTTATATTTCTTGACTACAGGGCATGGTCCTCCAGTGCAACCAAGACTGAAGTAGGCCAAAAATAAGTACATGTTCTAAGGACATTTACTACAGAAAGATTTTGCTCAGAAGAACAAAGTGCATTACAGACCAACATCCCCTAAGGGCTGGTTATCAGTGAATTTATAAAACACAGCCATAAACACACATTCCCGTGTCTTTCCATAACTGAACAATAAGGGAGAGGTCAAAATAGCTCTTCCCCCTGAAAAACATATAATGCTTTAGTTTTATTTTTAAAGAAAAACCAAAGGCATGTGTTTTTCTATTTTCATCCTCTGAGCATCTCACTAAAACTGGTTTTTCCAACATCTTTGTGAATAGGAGGTCACCATTGTCCTGCACTGCTGGCTCAGGAAAAAATAACCACAAAACAAGACTCAGGGTAGAACACTCTTCAAAGCTGTGATAGAAAGGAGTAGGTATTTTAAAATCCTAAAGCCAACTGAAAAGCTCAGCCATCAGTTATCAGGCATTCACTACAAGCTAGGTACTGCCCTGGGGGCCTGACATGCAAAATTCCCACGACAGTCTATTCAATCTATTAGGAGAGGTGTAATGAATTTAGTTTATAGACAGAAGAAAAGTCAGGTTAGGAGAATTAAGTAATTTCCCCAAGAGAACAGAGCCGGTAAATAGCCAGGCCTGAATTCAACACCGTATCTGGTTTAGTCATTTATCCCATGAGCCTTCAAACCAAGCCTACAATGAGTCAGGAACTGGAAATATAGGAGGGAGTTTGCACTCAAGTAGAGTGAAAGACAAGAGACAAATGTGGGTGCATGTATACAATTATATACTGTGTAACATCAACTTGATCACTAACATGCTACACATATGACAGTAGCAGGAAATTATAATAGAGCTGAAAAATTCCTATCACCTGGCATTTTAATGTACTTTCCTATGCTTAAGAACACTTAGATGCACAGCACTTTTCATTGTGATACAACCTCTTACAGTATCCAACATAGACATGCGTGGTCCAGGTTTGTAGCCCAGGCACATATATTCTAGATGTGTAGCAGTCTATACCATCTAAATTTGTGTAGGCACTGTAATGTTCATACAATGACTCAAAAACTAATGAAAGCTTACATGATTTCCATCACTAATCAATGGCTGACTTTGTGTGTGTGTGTGTGTGTGTGTGTGTGTGTGTAGATAGATCTTGAGAATTGTAGCACAGAAAAATAAACTGGACTGGAAGACATGAAAAAGGGGGCCGTGGGTGGGTGTCCAGGGAAGACCTCCTTGGCAAGGTGACATCTGGGCAGAGCCCAAAGCAGGGAAAGCACTATGTAGCTGTCAGGAAAGAGCAGAGAGCAGTACCCAAGGCTGCATGATGAGTTCAAGCAACAGAATGGAGTCTGGTGCTACCCAGACAGAGGAAGTAGGGTGGGAGCTGAGGCAGAGGTGTGCCTTGTCAGAAGATCTCTGAGTTCTGATAAGAAGCTTAGACACAGTAGGAGATGTTTTGAGCCCAGGGATGGATGATGTGTTGCACTGTACAGTTACAGCCCTCTGCTTCCCCTCACCTCTTCCTTGCCAGTATCTGGTTCATTGAAACCTGCCCTAGGGCACACACTGCTCTCACATGTGTCCTTGACCAATCTTACGGCTATGTGGTCCTTGATGTCTTATTGATGTTATTCTTTCTCTTACCTTTTGCATGCTCCAGGCCCTTGTAGCTTATGGGTAGCTTTCCTAGTCCTGCCTGGAAGCACCAACCTTCAATGGCTAGAACAGGCTTTCTAAGTTACTTACTCTGTACTCAAAGCACCTCTATAGATTTTGTTCCTTGATTTTTCACCACCGTGTTGCAAGAAGAGCTCCAATTCGCAGTCATGCCACGTCATCCACAATATAGGAGCACCCACTATGTTCCAGGTAAGGGCGGGAACTGGGGAAACAGTAGCAGACAAGATCAAATCCCTCCCCAGATCCCAGCATTCTATTCGCATCTGTGGCATATAGTGATCCTCAGTCAGAAAGTAAGGGGAGCTTAGCAGTTTGATGAAGCAGCAGAAAGGGAGAATTCTATGAGAATCCTCAGTCAGAAAATAGGGCAGGGAGCCTTGCAGTTTGATAAAACAACTGAAATAAAATATGTGCTTTGTTTATAGTCACTTTTTTTTTACTTTAGTATATTAAAATAACATTCAAGAAGGCATATTTTATAGTGCTAAGGAGAAATTAGGCTTTAAAATTCTGAAAAAAAGACCACCTGTCTGACACATGTGAGGTCCTAAGTTTGAATCCTGGTTCCAAAGAGAGAGAAAAAGAAATCTTTGCAAAACAGTAGACAAGAAGGCTTTAAAAATACTCCTACTTTATTATGAACGCTGCTAGTTTAAAGGGGAAATTCAAAAGCTGACATAAGAGAGGAGGTGTCAAGAAACATGGCTAGAGAGATGATCTGCAGGTGTGTGTGGTCCTTCTGATCACTCACCGCCTCACAGACACAAGGGCTGGGCTGGCTCATGTGACCGGCATCCTATTTCAGCATCCCTAACTCAATACTTAGAGACTTGTTCTCACTGGCTTTCTATCAAGGAACTTTCCTCACCAAAATCATTAGATGTATCCCTGATGTTCCAACTGACCTCTTTTCTTCATTAAAATCTAACTCCAAGGTTGCCAACTTGATTGAATTAAGAGAGTCCTGAAGTTGTGCTCGGATTTTGAGGGCACTCACCTAATCCACTGAGGAGGCCCCTAGCTGAATGGGCCATAAGGAGTGAGGACTTAGTTGGAAGAAATGGTCATGGGACATGGCATTGGGAACTACAGCTGGTCCCTACCCTTCCTCTCCCCGGCTCTTCTTCTGCTCTCTGTGCACCCTCCTTTCTGCCATGCCCTACTGCCAGGATGTTTTGCCTTGGAGTCTGCCAATTGTGCGATAAAATCTCTGATTAGATGAGCCAGTCTCTTCCCCTTTCTGTGGCAAGGTCAAGTGTTTTGTTCAGCAACATGAAATCTGAGGATACACGGGGCAAGCTGGATGTTGAACCCTTTACATCTGTCCTTCAGCGTCTACAACCGGAAGCGGGTCACCCAACAAAGGGGTCAAAATAATTGATTGATTCATTGTCACATCTCCTGTTTGTCCCCTTTTGTCAGGCCTACACATTTGTATGTACAGATATGCACACATACATCTACATATCTTACACCCAGTAGCAATTGCTTGGGTTTTGGTCAGTATAGGACTTTTTCCCATCAGAGGGCACTCACCTTTTATTTTCTGGCATGGTTCATGATTATCATTCCTATAGATTCTGTGCCTGGATTTTTTTTATCATGGAGCAAGCTTCACCCAGATTCATGGTCACAGTCACATTTTCCAGGGCAATAGATGATATTCAGACCACTGCTGCTCTATGACACCAGTGTGCCTACTAAATATATTGACTCTGAATTTTTCTTTATTTTTTTTTCTCAGAAACAAAACATAATCAAAAAAGATATTTCAATCTCCAAAATCCCTAGAAGGATCTGGGGAAGACTGACCCTTATATGTACATACATGTGTATGTTTGTATGTATGTATGTATGTATGTATTTTTGTTTTTTGGGATGGGATCTCACTACATACACCAGGCTGACCCTAAACTCACTATGTAGTAAAGACTGGCCTCCAACTCACAGCAATCCTCCTGACTCAGCCTCCTAAGTGCTGGAATTATAGGCACACACTTCAGCCTGATCCTCCTCCTTAGATCATAGAGAACCAAATTTCCATCCTAAAGCGTTCTTCTCAACACCTCCTGCACCACAGCTTCATCAAAAACAAGACTGGCTACTTGAAAACAAGGTTTCTCCCCAGTGGATATTTTTATCCTTCAGCTATTGAGCATAGAAACATCACATTCCTCTCTCTTCCACAGCAGGGGAAGATACTTCCACAGCGAATGGGCAATTGGGGGCCCTCAAGCTATTTTTCTACCTTCTCCACACCCCCGCTTCACTCTGAGTAGTTCCTTACCCTAATTGTTCTTCATGATGCCATCTTCAGGAAATATTTCTTGAAGAGCCTTCTATTGACCCTGCTTGGAAATCCTTACATAAAACAGATTAGAAACACAGATGGAATCTGTACAGTAGTGACAGAAAGGGGCCCAAAGTGTGGGTTCAGTGGCTTTTTGGAAGACAGAGACTTAAGCTGAACTTGAAATGATTCTGCACTGGTGTCCCAGGTGGCTCAAAAGGGTCGTTTCCAATGAGGCAAGAGTCAAGCTTGAGCAAGGTGAGTGGGAAGGTCGGAAAACAGAATTCCTGGTTCTATCAGAGTTACAGCACCAGTGTCAGTGCTGGTTAACCCCATATATTACTCCTTTACTCTTTCAAGTACATGGGTACAAGAGTAAATTAATGCACAAACACAATGCTAAATGGTTCACATCTTCAGGAGGGAGAGCTGGAACAGTGTAACAGGGAGAGTAACCCCGAACCATCACCCTCCCAAAGAAAAACATAGGAATTCCTCAAAGGAAAAGACTAGAAATGCATTCTACTGATTTATATCCCCACTGGCTTACGGCTCCCCACTCTGCTCTGTTTCTGTGGATTAACTCAGCCCATAAAGCAACAGGAAGAAATTCCCAAGCTGCTTACATTTCCTCCTCTTTGCCCTCCTTCTCCCACCTTCACTGGGCAAAGCAGCCGACCGCATCTCTGCCTTGGCTCCTGCTCTCTGTCTCTGAGCACCACCTGTTCCTTTATTGTTTCAGTGAATACATAGAAACCTGACTCAGAAGACTAAAATGAGCACCATTCCAAGAACCTGGCTGTGCCATGAGATCTGCAGCTGGGATGTGGAGGCTGAGCCAAAAGCAGGACCTGGCTTCTTCCATCTTACTTAACACCCACATCTTCTCCCCCTGAAATGGACTCTTGTCTTTTCTGGGCTCCATTACTCATTGGTCTTCTCGCATCATACAGATAGGTGGAGGTTTTTCATTTGTAAAAGATTTTTTTAGGAATTGGGATTCTGGAAAGCCCAGTTCAGAAGGACTAAAGCTGTACAATTTCTGAAGAGACAAGCTGCTCTTAAAATACTTTCTTCTTTAGCCACATTATTTTGCTCATGAATGATGGCTGGGTCCGTTGTGGCTCATACCTCCTCCACTATACTCAGACAGAAGGAATTGTGCTTGATAGGTAATTAAAATAGAATGATAAGAAGTAGCATTTGGTCTCTCTGAAGGTTTGCAAAAGAGTTTGTAAAATGTACTGAGATTTCAGATAAGGGATGAAATCTGGCTTAGAAATTTACTCTCAATGTCAAGGAAGGGGAAAAAAAATAAACTATTGATCCCATCAGCAAATTTCTAGCGCAGTAATGCTGCACTTTCTAGAGACTGAAAGCCCAAACTGCTACCCAAAATCCACTTATTTATGACAAAGGACAAACACTACAATTGAACCTGAATAGTGAAGTCTTATTTCAGAAAAGAACAATTCATATATTAGCATCTTTTGTCTTAACAAAATAACATGCACGCCATGGCTCACCCCCACTTCTCTAAAGAGCCTTATCTTATGTTTCAATACCGCTGGGTTGGAAATGAAATATCTCCTCATCCTATGTGTGTATTGAGGTTGGATATAGTTTGAGCCTCCACCAAGGCTTTATGTGTTAACATTTAATCTGTACTGTGAGATGCTAAAGGCAGAAACTATTCATAGTGCTTAGAGGTTGGGCCTGCATGATTGAAAGTTGGTAGCCTTATAAGAGGGAGAAAGACCAAAACAGACACACACATAAATACGCATATGCACATGTATGCAGGGACACACACACACACACACACACACACATACACACCCTGTTTCATGCCACTGTGGGATTGAAGTCCCTCAATCTTGGACTTATAGAACCCTGAGCCAAAATATTTTTTTTATTAGAACTAACCCAGTCTGGAACATTGTATAATTAGCAATAGAAAATTAACTAATGCCTATAACGTGGAAAAAGATAATACTCAAACGTTTTCATTTAACTCTTTATTTAAGTGTGGGGACTGTATGACTCAAATCCTCTATTAAAGTACCAATCCCAAATATTCAGACAGGATCCCTATTCGGCGTGGAAGGACTCCTCTCACAAGTGGCACTCACTGGTCCCAGATGCAGCCTAGAGCTCTCTTTGGCGAGGACCTGCTTTCCATCCACACAAGCTGCCTTTTGTTCCATGAAGGGTGTAGGAAGCAATCACTGAGACTCCGGGGAGCTAGGATAGAGACCACTTCTGAAATATTTTCTGCTTGTTTGAGTCAGAGAAGAGAATTCACATCATTGTTCCAAAGGTCTTCAAGTGCTATTTTCTAGCAAGTAAGAGCAACAAGGCAAAGCAAAAACCTAGCAGCTTATTTTTCCCCCTGTTCCAAGAAGTTTGTGTTAAACCCAATAAATCAACACTGCACTCTTAACATAAGAGAAATTAATTCCCGGTTGTAACCAAGAGAACAGTTGCACATTTACAAAAAGCCAGCTTTACAAAAAAAATCAATGTTTTGCTCCTGTGGACATCTTTGTGGAATGGAAAATGTCATTAGAATTTTGAAGTTTGGTTTTGCTTTTTTATTCAAGTGTTCATTTATATGTTACTCTTTGGGAGCAGCAAGCAGGGTAACAATCCTCTTTAATTCATTGGTGATGGCCTCCCTCTGTCACCTTTCCTTTGAAAAAGGGGAGTGTGGGGAGGGAAGGCAAAGGCCATCAGCATAGCCAAACTCAGGTTTCTCAAGAGATCAATGCTCCAAATCCCTGTCCTCTTCAGAGACAAGTAAACAAATCTGCAAGAAAGAAAGACGCAAACCGAAGTGCTTCCCCTCCACCTCCTCTGCCTCCTGGAATGTTTGCATTCATTTTCTACACCTCAGGTGGCTGTGCCCCAGCTCTCCTTACAGTGGGTGATATGCGAGGTTTCCTTCCCCAAAATGGGATGCCCACAATGGGATCCCAGAATGGGATGCCCAAATCACTACAGAAGCTCTTTTTGGGTAGTAGAGGGTATCTTCAATTTAGGTATCTCTGTTTAAGCTCAGAACCTTCTAGCAAGGATGATACCTTAAATTATTGGCAGGAGTTACTTCCCTTAAATAGCAGCTGACAATATCAGAAGGGAAAGACAGTCTGCTGAAAGCAAATGGCTGTGACAAGAGGAGGGAGTTGGAAAGTTGAAGGAACTTAGCAGAAAGCAGAGAAACCAGAAGGAAATAGGCTCCATCACAGGGCTCATTTGATGAGTAGCAAGCTATAAAACATAGAATATTAATATCACTTGTCTACAAAAGTCCTGCAAATGGATAGGATAATGTGTGTTTAAGCATGTCAAACTGTGAAATGTTGTATGTGTATTGGAGTGACTGCTTAATTCTGACAGTGGCCTTTGTTCTGCCAATTAGATACGTCTTAGCTATCCTTAGTTGCCACGTCTTATCTCTTAGAAAAAAAAGCTGGTGTGTAAATCTAAAGATTTATGATAAATTAAAATATATATTTTCATACAAAACTCTTTGAATTAAATTTTAGTCCTACTGATATGAACTTTGGATAGGTGATAGTAAATATTTAACTATTTCTGGTCTTAAACATTGTCTTTCTCTAGCTCTATGGCTGCAAAATACCATGGCAGCTCATTATGTTCAGGACATTCTCACGAGCCGTAAGTGTTGCGTCTGGAGACTCCTCCTCTGGTGGGCAGCCGGCTCTAGTCTGCATAGTCTTTCATCTGCAGTGTGTCAGCCAAACACTTGCTTTGGCCTCAGGCAGCAGCCCTCATCCTGCGTTCTGTAACTAGAAGCTGGCCTGCTAAACCACCTGCACCACTGCACTACAATTCTACGTGCATTTTTAATTTTCTTCTCAAAATGACTCCAAACATCACAAACGTCTCTGCTTCCCTGACATTTACCCCACCAAATCTCTCATCATAGAACTCTCTTTCTTACTCTGTTTGCTTTTATAATGAAAACACCATGAGCTTTAGATTCCAGATAAGACTGAGCTTGAATCCCTGCATATTCATTACTTGTGGTTCAGAGAAGTGAGCCTTTCTGTCCCCACCTGTACAATGCAGGCACTACCAGATAAGCAGGGCGAGAGAGCAGTAAGAACAAGAAAGCAATGCAGAGCACTGGGTAACGTGCCTGAACAATGGGAAACAGTCGGCATGCTTAAGCCCTTTGGCTTCTCTGCAGCAGCCCAAGAAATATTCCCTTCCTTCTGTAGTCTTATGAGTTATTTTCCCTTCTGGGCTCCTCCATTATACACTGTCTGCCTTCTCGATTCTGTTCTAAGCACATCAAGGGAAAAGTGATATGTTTTCAATACTACCTGGTATTTCACATGCAGTAAACAATTGATCTTAATGCATTTGATCCTGGTGTAGTAAGTTATATCACTGTGGGGGTTTTTTATTTTGTTTTGTTTTAATACAAGGTCTCACTATGCAGCTCAGACTCATAGTGATCCTCCTGTTTCAGCCTCCCCAATGCTGGGATTACAGGCATGTTCCACCATGCCTGATTTTGGGGAGGCCCAGCATGTAGTACCAGAGATCGAAATTGTGCTTGCCAGGCAGGCACTTAGGCTTCTGAGGTATTCCCCAGCCCTCACTGGTCTTTGCATCCACACTATTTTTGAAATTGTCTCTTTTACTACATAGATTCTCCCCAGATACCACACTGACAGCTGAGTCAAGAGTCATGGAAGGAAACAGAAATCAAGTCAAATCAACTGATAATTTAACAAAAGCATACTTCTAGAGACCAGATCATTTTAGACATGTAGACAGAACTAATGGAAGTAATAAGGCTCATTGAAGCACACAGAGACAAGGCTTAGCAGGAAGTCACTACACTTCTCAGGGGCCGAGAAGAGAACTGACTGAAAGTAGGAGCTGTGGTCGTGAAAAAATCACAGGGGTCAACTGCAAAGGTAATTTAGGGTTCTTGCTCTAGTCTTTCAACTGTTCTGCAAACATGAACTTATAAACTAAGAGAAGGAGGCAGAACTAGATGAAAGACGAGGATGCTGCAGACAGGAACTGCTCTTTTACACTGGGGAATGATGAATGACTCCTGGTCTCACCAGGGCATCATTAAATGCATGGTACTCATATGGTTCTGGACCCCTAGTGACTTCTCCCCTAGAACTCCTGTAGTGATTGTATTTCTTTCATTAGCATTTGTTCTGTTTTCATTTTTAGTGGTCTGGTCTCAATGCTTTCACACTGGAAGAGCCCTCTAATTCTTTTAAGAAGTGTAAATTAGCACTCTAAAATAGGAAGAAACCAAGTAAAACAAAAAACTGTGCTGCTGTGTGTCTTTGTTGGAGGGCTTGGCATGAAATCATAGAGTTCTCTGCCACCTGTGTAAGGAAATGAAGAGTGATGCTTATGCCCGCCTTAACATTGGGTTATTTCCCTCTTCGAACACAGACCTGCTAGGACAGTGTTAGCACTCTGGGGGGTGGGTGGCAGCAGTCTGCTTATTTCCCCACTGCCTCCTCCTCCCATCCCCCAAATGGTTGGTAAATAGGTTGTGATTACATATGTGATACAGGCACATATTTTTCCAGAAGTGTTAGCTCAGTGCTTTTTAGTTCAGGAAACGCAGAATGAAACCTATTATAGCTTCCAGAAAAGCTAGAATATAAATCAGTTTTTAAAAATGCTGGTACTACTAGAGATGTTTTGGTGGTGGTTGTTTTCTGTTTGGCAGCCTTGCAGATGCAGTAGTACCCACAGATTCAGCATGCTATGACCATGTGACTGCAGGAAAATGAAGGAATTCTATGAAGTTACTATATTAGATTGAAAAATGGAAACCTTGATGCCAAGTATCACTATAACTTCTTTTGATATAAGATTACCAATCAAGTCTCATTAGTTTAAGAATCTTTCTGTTATTATTGATTAAGTACCTACCTAGGTACTCACCCACAGGAAATGAGATCAGTAAGACTTTCTTAGTCCATTATTTATTTTTCCAGAAAAATTGAAAGCTATATGAAAACAATACAGCTTGGCTTGTAAAATGATTCTCTCAGGGCCAGCCAAATAGTTCAGTGGATTAAAGAGACTGCAAGCAGGCCCAGGTACCGCGGGTTCAATCCCCAGGCCTGCCATGCTGGCCCCAGCCCCTGGGGCACACTGAGACAGCAATTGAGACTGGGCATAGTGGAACATGCCTGTAATCCCAGCTCTTGGAAGACTATAAACAGGTGGATCACTAGAACTCTGATCTAGTAGTGAGACCCTGAATACCCTGTAGACCCTTCCCTAAAATAAATTTTTTTTAAAAAAATGATTCTCTCAATACATGACTTTCTCCAAGAAGTATATCTAAGCAAGAACACTTAGGATATTCACTGGGTAGGTGTCTAGTAAGGTTTAGGGCTCAGAGTAACATTCAGAGTCAAGAGATTTTAAATCTCTGACTCCACAATGTTCACTCATAAAACGTTTGTTCACATGATGATTTATTTTGCTTAAATTTATCTTTAAGCTGGAGGTGGGTATCAACACATATTTTTAAGTAATACATCTGGTTTCATATGGCAGACTGAACAGAGCAAAAACAAAATCAACATATGTTCTGCCTGCTAATATAAGAGTTTCATATGTCTTCTGAACAGACTGATAATAATATGCCACAAAACTCCAGTGTTAATTTGAGATGAAGAATCCCGGGCATGTTTGTAACAACAACCTGACACCCCTGGGGTAAGTTTATTGGTTCTCAAAGTGAGAACTTTGAAAGACAGCACTGATTTGGACAAATAGATAAATTCTCATGTATTTCTTGAAAATATGGCCTCATAATTATATAATACCCCTTCAGGGGCCGGGGAGATGGCTTAGTAGAATAAACACTGGCAAGCGCAAGGGCCTGAGTTCAATCCCCAGTTCCACCAAAAAAAAAAAAGAAAAAATTGTACGTCCATCGCTAGTTTCAGTGATGGCCTTATATAATATCCCTTCATATGTAAGTTTGAAGACCTATAGAAATGTAATATGATAATGTAAATATCATAGGATTTTTTTCACAATGTGGTGAATGCCCAAGATAGAGCATTACATAGTAACTAACCATCAAGACAGTCCAATTACTTCTTTGCATTAATACCATGTTATCATCTCCATCCTGTATCGTCTTTTCATAGTATATTCAACAGAAGAGCTGCAGACACAATGACTGTCACATTGAGATTACATTATAAAAGATGTGTAGCTTAGTATTCCTAGTCAACCATGCATATACACAAAAAATTCATAGTATATCTATTATGTACCACTAGAATAAAACTTTTTGGTTGGAAAACCATAGTTACATCAATTTATAATTTCAACTGTTTTTAAATGAGGTAATTGCATAGTAAAGCAAAAACTCATCCTGTGAAATCTAGATTTCTATTTTTAAACGTATGTTTCTGATATAATGACTAAAGAAAATGGCCTTAATATTAGTGTTAGATTTCTGAGGGTTAACATCTAGTTCCAAAGTCTGGTTACGCTGGACATGCTAGACTCATATTAAGCTAAATCTGTAACAAACCAACTCCATTTATAATTTTAATCTTGTTGTCTACTAAAACAGTTACAAGACATAAGAAGAATAACATTTTTATTACTCTTTGGCTGTGACTAACCAGTGAACAGAAAAAAGAACTAGATAACATTTCAGATAATTTAAATAATGTGAGACAGAGGAAAAGAATTCTACCAAATACCCCAGGGATTTTGTGAACTTTATTAAGTCAACTAAATAATTCAGTTCCTCCATAAGGCAGAGTTCCTTTGACTACGTTCTGTGTGTGCTCATTTGCCCTCCCACAAGCTTATGGGCTCGCATGTGGGTGTGGTTGCTGCTCACCGAAGCCCTGAGGTAGACCAGAACTATCAATAGCAGTGTTGAAAGTGAGAAAGTTAAACAAAGAAAAAAAAACTGCACATGGATAATTCTAGAAAAATGCGAAGTAACTTCTGATATTTCATATTTTTCTCCTTTGTTCATTCAGCTCCTCCTATGCCAGTTATTATTATGGGAGCCAATGCTATGGCAACAAGCAAGACAGGAACTTATGGAGTTTCTATTCTGGCAGAAGAGGGAAAACAATCAGCACACATAAATAAATGCCATTATATTAGACCACACTAAATGCTGTGAAGAAAAGAATATAGGGCAGTAAATGTGACCAAGGAATAATTAGGGGATGCTCTGGATACGGTGACCAAGTGGCTTTATATAAGGCACTAAGGACTAGTGATGGGAAAGAGGCTGCCTTGACAGGGTCTGGTTCTGCAAAGAAGATGTGGTACGAATACTGAAAAAGGAGGTTCAAGCTCTGCACACGGAATTAAATTATAATGCATAAAAAACACATCCCTTCATATATTCTGATGAAAATTGTTAGTTTAAAAGCTAAATAAACCATCCTATAAGCCTTTGAATAAGCAGATTATCTCAGAAAACCTATTGAGGACGACTGTGAAGGCTGTATTTGTGGCATGAAGGCTAAAGACAATGCAGTATTCTGGGGTGGTAAAAAAAAAAAAAAACACTCCTCTATAAAGACAAAGAAAGCTGGTCTTGGTATTGGAGGATCCAGAAAGCTTTTTATCTACATGCTCCTTCCTAACAAAACTGTGTGAGGAAGTACTTGGTGAAATAACAAATTAATCAGAATAAAGAGCTCAATGACTAGAATTGTGTGATACAGAAGAGAAATGATGGGGGAGGTTTCAGATACAAATTTTTTCCTTTGCCCAAATATATATTGCATTAGTCATCTTTCTATTACTGGGACAAAAATGCACGACAAAATTTAACAGAAGAAAGGTTTATTTTAGCTCATGATTTTGGAGAATTTAGACCATGGTCAGCCGGTTTCATTGTTACAGGCATGAGGTAAGGCAAAATATCATGGTGAAAGTGATAAAGAAAAGTCGCTTACCTCATGACATCCAGGAAGCAGAGAAAGCAAGAGGCTAAGAAAGACTGTACTCTTGAAAAATAGGACCCTTTACCTACTTCCGCCAACCAGCGCCCCCCTTGCCCATTCAGCAGTGAGGATGAGTGGCATCACAATCACCTCTCTGGGCATCTATTAGCCCAATCCAATTGACAATCAAGATTAACCATCATGACTGTGATTTGTAAAAGTACACCTATCTACTAGTAGAATAGATTTATAATTCATAATTTCCAAACAGCTCAAGAAAGGAAAACGGAACAAAGAAAGCACTCTATGACATTCTGGAAAAGGCAAAACTATAGAGACAGTAAAAACTAAATAAATAATCAGTAGTTGCCAATGGCTGGGCTAAGTGGTGAGAAATGAAGGATGTTTATGTGACCACAGAGGATTTTTAAGGTAGGGACAATATTCTGTAAGAGCACAGTGGAGAATATATGACAGTGTATGTTTACCAAGAGCCATAGAACTGCACAACACAGTGAGTTTTAAAGTAAACTATGGCATTCAGTTAATAATAGTGTGTCGATATTTATTCATCAGTTGTACCAGAAATGGAACACTAACACAAGATGTCAAACTTTGTGAACTGCATGTGGAGAAGGAAAGTAAAGGAAAGCAGATATACAGGAGCGGGTATGATGGGTATATAGGAGCCCTCTGGGCTTTCTCCTCATTTTTCTGTAAACTTTAAAATGTACTTAAAAATAAAGTCTGCTAAAAGTGGAACTAGACTTCCAAAGAGAGAAAGGAATTCCATCTGTGAACAGTAGCTCAGAGATACTCCCAGTTGTTCAAATTTATCCTTCTTGGTGTCCATACATGTCTAGACTGACTGAATTGCCCTCTACCCTCTATGATCACAAAACCATTATATGATTCTTGGGAACAAATATGTATTCCAACTGGCTTCCTTTCCGTTGAACTCCGATAAAATAGTTAATACATTTTAAAAATTTGTCTGGAAATTTCATTAAAAGTATAAAATGTTTCTGAAGAATAACAGAGTAGGTAAAGATACACATCAAATTTCTGTACTGAAAATTTAGTATATGGCAGAATGATGCAATTCAAAATAAAACTCTAGTGATGCTTCTAGGGAAATTTCATGAGTTTTATTTTTTCCCTGGTAAATAGAAAAGTCAGTGGAGGAGAGTTAGCCTAACAAATAGTAAAATATACCATAAAGCTACAATTTTAAAAAGGTGAAGCTAGAGGAACAAATAGACAAAAGAAAGAGAATAAGCTGGGGAAGACACACATGTGAAAATAAAAATTGCGTGCATAACAAGTAGGACATTCAAGCTGGGCAAGGTGGCAGGCTGTAATCCCAGTACTTGGGAGGCTACAGCAAGATGATTACTATGAGTTTAAGGCCAACTTGGGCTGCATAGTGAGACCCTGTCTCAAACTCCACCCCCCTTAAAAGAAAGCATGACATCCAAATGAATACAGGTAAGATGAGGTACCACATATCTGTTTTTGAAAAATCATTCATCTAGTTCATGATTTTGTTATGTGAGATATGTGCATTGGAAGGATATGGTGTCTGGGCTAGCCCTGGCTAAGCCTATATAGTCAGTCAGCCTCTTGAAGCTGATGTGTTTCAAATGGCCTTAGTCAGATATGTTATGATTGTTCAAGAACAACACAAGAGAATTGGCCATCTGACTCTCAGCACCCAGGAAACTAACCTGAGATCATTTATATAGTGACAAATAAGAGACCCCCAGCTCATAAGCACTTTTCAAGTGTCTACACTGTCTCATAGGCCACAAAAATTTGCACAAACAAGCTCAGTACATGCTATAGCTTGGGAATGGTTTGGACATGTCACCCAAGGCTGCCTGTGTGGAAATTTAATTCCAATTGTGAGGGATAAAAATGACAGCATCTAGCCAAGTTTCATCTCTTCAACTGAATTAGAAGTTCCTCAAAAGAGACCTGAGGATCACTGGAATAGATTAGAAGATGCAGAGGCCTCTACAAACACACTCAGCCACCTGATCTTTGACAAAGGGGCCAAAAACGCTTACTAGAAGAAAGATCGCCTCTTTAAAAAATGGCGCTGGAAAAACTGGTTCTCTACATGCCAAAAACTAAAACTTGACCCAGGTCTATCACCATGTACTAACTGAAGTCAAAATGCATTAAAGATCTAAACATTAAAACGAAACACTCAATCTCCTAGGAGAGAAAGTAGGAGGAACTCTAGAACATATAGGGGTAGGCAAAGTGTTCATGAACAAAAATCAAATCACATAGGTAATACTTAAAAGAATGAACAACTGGGACCACCTCTTATTGAGAAGTTTCTGTACGTCAAAAGAAATTACCAACAAAGTGAAAAGAAAACCTAAAAATTTTGAAAAAATCCTAACTCATAAGCACTCAGACAAAGGTCTGCTCTCTAGAATTTATAAAGAACTAAAAAATATTAGGACCTCTAAATTTAAAGACTCAATCCAGAAATGGGTATCCGAAATGAACACATACTTCTCAGAAGATGATAATAAAGAAGTGAATAAATACATGAAAAAATGCTCTGCATCACTAGACATCCTTGAAATGCAAATAAAAACAACACTGAGATACCATCTCATCCCAGAAAAAATGGCTACCATAAAGAAATCAACAAACAACAAACAAACAAGTTGTGGAGAAAAAAGAGCCCTTCTCCACTGCTGGTGGGAATGTAGACTGGTGCAACCATTATGGAAATCAATGTGAAGACTCCTTAAAAAACTAGGACTGGAAATCCCATTCAAGCCAGCTATCCTCCTACTGGGAATTTTCCCAGAGGAACTGAAAACATCGTACCATAGTGATATATGTGTACCTATGTTTATAGCACCACAATTTGTGATAGCCAAATCTTGGAAACAACCAAGATGCCCATCACTTGAGGAATGGATAAAAAAAGATATGATATTTTTATACAATGGAGTA
The DNA here is from genome assembly GCA_004027165.1 of Ctenomys sociabilis. Taxonomy (NCBI): domain Eukaryota; kingdom Metazoa; phylum Chordata; class Mammalia; order Rodentia; family Ctenomyidae; genus Ctenomys; species Ctenomys sociabilis. Next base: position 18,742 of record PVKA01002840.1, read on the forward strand.
TTACTCAGCCATAAAGAATGATATACTCTCAGCCAGAGAGACCGGCCTGAGACAGCAGGGCCAACTCCACCATATTCCTCGATCCCAATCACCCCTGCCCAGCCAGAGAGCCTGGCCTGAAGCCGCAGGGACAGGACCAACTCTGGCAGCCTCTTGGATCCTGACGCAAGCCCTCCCAGTGAGTGGGAATTTGCATGACTCACCAGGCTTCCCAGATCAGTGAGTGTGTGGTGCACCTGATGGAGAGCCTTTGGCTTCTTCTCACACACGCTACCCGGATCCTCATCCCGAAGCCGTCCAAGCCAGTGACCAGCCAGAAACCTCAGGGCCCACTCACCAAAAACTCCACAAATGCCCTGCCTTAAAACCTGTTGAGCGAATAGGAATTTCCCTGACTCCCTGGGTATCAAAGTTCCATGAGTGGAGAGCTCCAGGCCTGCCAGGTCAGAGGGACATTTCCCAGCGATCCTTGATCCCACCCCATGGCCCCAGACCCAGCACAACTCAGCCTATGAATGAAGGCTCCAGGCCACCAGCAGGAGGGACCTTTCCCAGCCTTCTCCAGTTCTGGCCTGTGCCCCTGGACCCAGCACAGCGTGGCTGACCCAGCACAGACTACACTGTGAATAAGAACATGCACTATCCTTTTGGGAGCCCAGCAGACCCACTAAAGCCCAGGCCTGCTGACCTAGAGAGTGACTTGCCTGACACAGGAGGGCTGACTCCGACAATTTTTCGGATCCTCACCCCAAAGCCAGCCAAGACAGTGGGAATTTTCACTACTTGCTGTGCACCACAGTTTGATTCATGCTCACCTGAACAGGGAACCAACAGAAGGGAAGCACAAGAGCAGCTGCAAAAAATAACTGAACACAACAGTTGGATCCAGGACAAACATAACTAGATAATCTCAAACTTAATAGACTGGCACTCGAATCTCATAACATGATAAGGTTATAGCTGCACCAAAGCTCTACACCAAAGGTCAGAGATCAGTGCTATACAAAATGACAAGGACAAGGAGAAAGACGCAATTCCAGGCACGAGTCCACCAGTAAGTGCAGAAGACACTAGCTGAGCTGAAGTGAATGAATTAGCAGAAACAGAAGCAAAGGAACAACAGTACAAAGGTATAGAGGAAATCAGATGAGAAGTAATTCCCCAAATAAGAAAAGAAATATCTGAATACATAGCATCTGACATAAAGAATCAAATCCAGAAACATTGGGGGAAAAAACCAATGCTCACCCAGAACAAGTGCAGAGAGCACTATTCCAGCTGTATTGTATGAAATAACAGCATCTGAAGCAAAGAAACAACAGCAGAAAGGTCATGAGGAATTCAAAGCAGAAATAATTTCTGAAATCAAAAAAGAATTCTTTGAAAAAAAGAATTCTTTGAAACCATAGCATCTAAAATACAGAAACAAGTCCGGAAATATACAGAGGAAACCCAACTTGGAAAAAACACTGCAGAAAAAGAATTAATAACTACCTCTAAAGAAGACATGGATAAAAAAATTGAGATCAGAAATATGATGGATTCCTTGAATGAGCAATACAGAAAAGAAATAGAACGCATGAAACAGAGTCAGAGAGATATAGAAGAACTAAAAATATCAATCAACACTACAAACCATTTGAGTGAAAGCGAAGACAGAGTTTCAGATCTTGAAGATGCCAGTGCGACTAGTGAAAAGATAAGAAAGGATCTCTTAAAAACAACGAGAATTCAAGAAAAAATAATCCATTACCTGCAAGATGATGCCAGCATGAACAATGTGAGAATAATTGGTATCATTGAGAATGAAAGAGTCAATACAAATGACACAAAAAGAATTTTGGGAGAAGTAATCCCATAAAACTTCCCAAATATGAGGAAACAATCCAACATTCAGGTCACCAAAGCATACAGAACACCAAATAACGTCAACCCAAGTAGAAACACACAGAGATATACAATGGTTAAGATCCCAGAAATCCAACACAAAAATAATATACTGAAAGCTGCTAGAGAGAAGAAGCAGCTCACATTCAAAGGAAAACCCATCAGAATTACAGCCGACTTCTCTACACAAACCATAAAGGCAAGGAGAGCATGGAGCAGAGTTCTTCAATTCTTGCACGAAAACAAATTCCAGCCTAGACTATTATACCCTCCAAAACTCTCTTTCAAGTTTGATGGAGAAGTGAAATACTTCCATGACAAAGAACAGCTAAAGAATTTCATGATGATAAAGCCTTCACAGGCTGCTGAAAGATGTTCTAGAGAGAACAGTGGATTAGGAAACAAAATCCAACAATATATTATATAAAAGAAACACACTTAACTCAAAAGGACATTCATAGGCTCAAAGTCAAAGGATGGTAAACAATACTACATGACCCAGCACCTCAAAAAAAAGCAGGGGTAGCAAAAAATAAGCAATGAAGTAGCACAACTGAACCAGAGCTTGGAACAAATGAACCTGGTGGACATATACAGAGTGTTCCACCCAACCACAGCTGAATACACATTTTTTGCAGCTGCACATGAGTCACTTTCCAAAATAGATCACATACTAGTCCAGAGGTCATGCCTAAGTATATGCAAAAAAATAGAAATTATCCCATGCATATTGACCATATGTGCAATGAAACTGGAAATAAATGACAAAAGAAACCAGAAAAACCCACTAAATTCATGGAAATGAAACAACACCCTACTCAGCAATCAATGGGTTGCAGAAGAAATTCAACAATATCTACAATTCAATGAAAATTCAAGCACAACTTAACCCCATTGATGGGATGTGATGAAAGCAGTTCTTAGAGGGAAAATCATAGCTATGGACTCACACATTAGGAAAACAGAATGAGAACAAATTAGAACCCTAATCTTGTACCTCTGAAAACTAGAAAAAGAAGAGCAAACGAAACCCAGAGCACAAAGGGAAGAAATCATAAAGATTAGAGCAGAAATTAATTCAATTGAGATGAAGAAAACAGTCCAAAGAATCCACAAATCAAAAACTTAGTTCTTTGAAAAACTAAATAAAGTTGATAAGCCTCTAGCCAACCTCATCAAAAAGAGGCAAGAGAAAATTCAAGTACATGCAATAAGGAATGTAAAGGGTGAAATCACCACAGACCCAGCGGAAATTCAGAAGATTATTCATAGTTACTTCGAGAATCTTTACGCTCACCGAACAGAAGACACAGAAGAAATGGACAGATTCCTCGAAAGGTACAAATTATCAAAACTGAATAAAGAAGATAGAACAACTCTCAATAAGCCAATAACAACCAACGAAATACAAAACATAGTAAAAAGCCTACCGACACAGAAAAGTCCAGGTCCTGATGGATTCACAGCTGAATTCTACAAGAAATTTATAGAAGATATAATCCCTACACTCCACAAATTCTCAATGAAATTGAAAAGGAAGCAGTCCGTCCAAAATCATTTCTAGAGGCAAGTATTATACTGATTCCAAAACCAGGGAAAGACACAACCAAAAAGGACAACTAAGCCGGGCGTGGTGGCGCATGCCTATAATCCCAGCACTCGGGAGGCTGAGGCAGGAGGATTGTTGTGAGTTCGAGACCAGCCTGAACTACAAAGGGAGCTTAAGGCCAGCCTGAACTGCATAGTGAGACCCTGTCTCAAAAAGACAAAAAAAAAAAAAAAAAAAAAAAAAAAAAAAAAAAAAAGGACAACTACAGGCCAGTCTCCATCATGAACATAGATGCAAAAATACTCAACAAAATCCTGGCAAATAGAATACAGCAAATCATCAAAAAGATCATACACCATGACCGGGTAAGATTCATCCCAGGGATGCAAGGATGGCTCAATATTAGAAAATCTATAAATGTAATACACATTAATAGACTGAAATCTAAAAACCGCATCAGCATCTCAATTGATGCAGAGAAAGCTTTTGGCAAAATCCAACACTCATTCATCCTCAAGGTCCTACAGAAAATTGGAATAGATGGACTCTACCTTAACTTGATAAAAGCCATCTATAACAACCAAAAAACAAAAAGTTTTTTCTAAATGGGGAAAAACTTAAATCTTTTGCTTTTAAATCATGTACAAGACAAGTATGTCCTGTATCACCCCTCCTATTCAGTATAGTCTTGGAACGCTTAGCAACAGCTATTGGAAAACAGGGAGAAATAAGAGGAATAAGACTAGGTAAAGAAGAAGTTAAATTATCGCTATTTGCACATGACATGATACTTTACTTGGAAGACCCCAAAAATTCCACCAAGAAACTATTAGAACTGATACAGAAATTTGGTAGCATAGGAGGACACAAAATCAATACTCAAACGTCAGTAGCATTCCTCTGCACAGATAACAAGCACACTGAAAGGGAAACAATAGAAACAATACCTTTTACTGTAGCACCACAGAAAATAAAATACCTTGGGATTCACTTAACTAAGGAAGTCAAAGATCTTTTCATGGAAAATTACAACACCCTAAGAAAAGAAATTATAGAGGATTTCAGAAAATGGAAAGATATTCCATGCTCCTGGGTAGGAAGAACCAACATTGTGAAGAGGGCCATACTCCAAAAATTGCTGTACAGATTTAATGCAATCCCTATCAAACTGCCACCAACATACCTCCCAGACATAGACAAATCATTCCTAAAATTTATTTGCAACCACAAACGACCTAGAATAGCAAAGGCAGTCTTGGCCAATAAAGACAAGGCAGGAGGCATCATAATTCCTGATTTGAAATTATACTAGAAAGCCACTATGATAAAATCAACATGGTATTGGCAACAAAATAGACCTGAGGATCAGTGGAATAGATTAGAAGATGCAGAGGCATCTACGAAAACACTCAGCCACCTTATCTTCGACAAAGGGGCTACACAAGCTCACTGGAAGAAAGATAGCCTCTTTAACAAATGGTGCTGGAAAACATGGCTTTCTACATGCTAAAAACTAAAACTTGACCCAGCTCTATCACCATGCACTAAATTAAAGTCAAAATGGATTAAAGATCTAAACATTAAAACAGAAACAATCTCCTGGAAGATAAAGTAGGAGGAACTCTTAAAGACATAGGGGTAGGTAAAGAGTTCATGAACAAACATATATTCGCACGGGAAGCACGTGAAAGAATCAACAACTGGGATCAACTGTTCTTAAGGAGGTTCTGCATGTCAAAAGAAATTGTCAACAGAGTGAAAAGACAACCGACAAATTTTGAAAAAATCCTAACTAATAAGCAATCAGACAGAGGTCTGCTGTCTAGAATACATAAAGAAGTGAGATATAACGGGCCCTCAGATTTAAAGACCCAATTGAGAAGTGGGCATCTGAGATGAATACATACTTCTCAGAGGACAAAATTAAAGTGAATAAATATATGAAAAAATGTTCCACATCGCTAGTCATCCATGATATGCAAATAAAAACAACAATGAGATATCATCTCACTCCAGAAAGAATGGCTATCATAAGGAAATCAACCAACAACAAATGTTGGAGAGGTGGTTGGGAAAAGGGAACACTTCACTGCTGGTGGGAATGTACATTGGTACCACCATTGTGGATGTCAGTGTGGAGACTCCTCAAAAGAGTAGGACTAGAAATCCCATTCAAGCCGGTTATCCTCCTACTGGGAATTTTCCCAGAGGAACTGAAAACATTATATCATAGTGATATATGTGTACCTATGTTTATAGCAGCTCAATGTGTGATAGCCAAATCTTTTAAACAACCAATATGTCCATCACATGAGGAATGGTTGAAAAAGATGTGGCATTTCTATATAATGGAGTATTACTCAGCTATAAAGAATGATAAGCTTAAAACATTTATATTGAAATGGATTACACTTGAACAAATACTCATAAGTGAAATAAACCAGATACACATGTGTAAATAGCATATAGTCTCCCTAGTATAAGAAGTGAAAATAAGAAATACAAATGGAAATGTACAACAACTAAAAACAATCGAATCAGATAAGGCAAAGTGAATGGCATATGCTGTAGGATACTAATCAGCTTTTCTTCTGGATGGTTAACAACCTAAGTTCACAGATCAAAATTGGAGAAATAGAAGAGCCACAAGGCCAGCCAACATTTTGGCCCTAGCCTTTCAAGGTCAGCGAAGACTCAGGACATAGGAGAGCCTGTACTGCAACATCATGAAACTCAGTTGAGCTCCAAATTTTCTGAACAAGGAGATTATGGCGCCACAGAGGAAAGAGACTGAAGTTCTATAGTGTGCCTTGAGAGAGTCACATGGAGAGAAAACGTTCTCTCAGGCTCTCACAGAAAGCAAACTGGTCAAGCATTGGCCATGACTCATCCACATGGATGACACAGACAAAGGATCTACAGAATAATGTACAGGACTACAAGATAAACCCTGAGGAGACTTCACTGACCTCATAAGAAGCATAAAGTACATGTGTTGGTATATAAGTCTTGCTCTATCTAGGTCTTGGCCAACCAGCAGAAAAGTATAAAAATGAAGTATACATTGCAGGGCCATAATATTAAGCTGAGCTGTAAATGGCTATGGTTGACAAGTTCTTTAAATAACTCACTATTGTTGTGGAATGCTGGACTGTGTTGGATTGTGTCATCGAGTTCAGGCACCTAAATTAGTTGAATGACAATGGAGTGCCCATCTTTGACAGGTGTAGACAAAGGAAGGGGTATAGAAAGGAAGAATCATGATGTGCGTGTGTAGACAGTACAGTTGGGTTAGATAACGCCGTGCTTCTACATAATTCTATGAGAGGCAAGATTTGCACTAATGGTGGTTGGACAGGATATTATGTCAGCTTCTAGTACTATGGACAACCACTAGGAAAGTACTAAGGTAGAAAGTATTAATTATTGAATCCTTGATGTAATTCACGTAAAAATAAGATACACAAACAGCTACACTCTCTTAATTTACTGATAAGAGACATCTACTATAATAATATCTGTAAGTATAATATCATTTATGCACCTTATATGATACCAAAACATTATGAAAACAGTTTGCAATGTATTAATTTATCGTATCCATCCTGTTAAGGTGTCTTAAAACTGTCTCATTGACATTTGTACTTCAGTAAAATAAAAATAAAATAAGGGGGAGAGGAGAAGGAGATGGAGACAGAGAAGGAAAAGGAGAAGAAGAAAGGGAATAGGAAGGGGAAAAGGAAGAAGGATATGTGCAGAAGGAAGTACAGAGGGAAGGAGGAGGAGGAGGTGTAGAGAAGAGTTAAGGAGGAAGCAGGAGGTTGTGACTGGGAGACCAAAGAGTCATGTAGGAGCATACACCAGGTAGCAGAGGTGACTGTAATATGAATTTCTGTAGTCTCTTGAAGGCAGCAGTCAGTGTTTAAAATCTTTACTTTGACCACCTCTATATGCTGATATCTGTAATGTGAGCAACAACATCGCAGACAGCAATGTACAATATCACAACCATAGTTGAAGACCTTTCATCCTGTCCTTTTGAATGTGTATTGTCTCTTGTGTCTCATCAATTATTTTTCTGCTCCTTTTAGAATACATTTTAGAAATAGAAAGTAATATATTTGAGGGAAATTATTAAAGTTTAGTGGACAAGACAATGTTTAATTGTCTGATCGGTATCGCTTGCCTATATCTGGTAATTTCAGCAACAAATTTCATAACAATGTATAATATAACAACCGTTGTTAATTTTTTATTCTCATTTTGAAATTGTATACCTTTTTATCGTTTTATATTGCTTTTTTGTTCTTTTTCCATTTTTTTCTTCTTTAAAATAAAAAATAATATTAAAAAAATAAATCTTTGCTCCGCTAAAAAAGAAATTGTTTCATTGCTATTGTATCTTTTTTCTCATTAAAATGAATAAAGAAATAAAAATAAAATCAAAAATCAAAAAAAGAATGATAAACTCAAAGATTTCATATTTTAGTGGATGCCATTTGAAGATATACTCATAAGTGAAATAAACTAGACATGCATGTAAATATTGTATAGTCTCCCTAGTATAAGAACTCAAAAGAAGAAATACAAATAGAAAGGTATAACACAATTAAAAGGAAAGTGAGAACCTGAAAATTGGACAATGAGGAAAGGACAAGGACAGAAGGTGGTAAACATGACAGAGGCAAAGCCATACATTTATACACACAAGATGGGTAAGGCAATGATCCTGAGAAACATCACCAGGTTTTTGAAAGTAGCAGTTAATTGGTAGGATTCTCACCCTGAGTAACTTATACATGCTGATACCTATGAACCAATCAACTGCACTGAAGATAGCAATGTGTAATACAAGGGTCATGCTTGGAATGCCTGACATTCTGGTCTTCTAAATACATACTTCTTGTCATCACATACCAATTATTACTATACTGTCTCTCAAGTAAATATTTTTAAATAGGTAATAAATGAAAAAAAAAAGACAGAAGAAAAAGAAAAAAAGTCACAGGACTGTCCCTCTACAGTGCTGCATATGGTTAGATTTCTAAATTTCTGTGTAAAAAATATGTAATTGTTTATTCATATTCTTCAAAATATTTTTCATTTTTTTAATTTTTACCTCCATATTCTGTAGGGACTTAAAATTTAACATATCAATACTTGATGGAAAATACCTGTTCCATGTTATGCCTAAGATGTTTGGTATTCAGATAGTGAAGTTAAACCCAACTGCATATGTAGTAGATTAATAATAAGCTTCTCTTCTGGAGGATTAACAACCTAAGTTTGCAGACCAAAACTTAGAGGAATAGAAGGGCTTCAAGGATGGCCAACCTTTTGACCCTAGACTTTCAAGGTCAGTGAAGACTCAGGACATGGGACAACCTGTACTATAACATCATATAACTCAATTGTGTCCCAAATTTTCTCATCAAGGAGATTATGAGGCTACAGAGCAACATTATTGATTATGTAGAGTGTGCCTAAGGAGAGTCACATGGAGAGAAAACATTTTCTCAGGCTTTTGCAGAGAATAAATTGGTAAAGCAATGGCTGTGACTCATCCACATGGCTGACATTGACAAAAGATCTGCAAACTGCAGTACAAGGCTATAGGATAAAATCCTGAGGGGATTTGACTGACCTTACTGGATAAAAAACATACATTTTTTGTTATATAGGTTTTCAGAAAAGTCTTAAAAATGAGGTATATAAAGTAAAGCTATATTAATATATGGAGCTATGAAAGGCTCAAGTCAACAACTTCTGTAGATAACCTTCTACTGTAGACTGCTGGGCTGTGTTGGGTTGTTTTGCTGAATTCACACACCTATAGTATTTAGATGCCAAAGGAATGCCCGTATCTACAGGAGTAAACAAAAAAAGGGCACACAAAGGAAAGATCATTCTTTATCTATATATACAGTATAGTTAGGATAGATATACACCTACTTTCACTTAAATCAATGAGAAGATTTGTACTAATAGTGCTTGGACAGGATATCCTGTCTGTATCTTGTACTATGGATAACCACTAAGAAGGTAACAATATACAATATATTAATTATTGAAACTGGCCTATTAATCAGTTTTGAAGCTGTCTTATTGCTATTCATTTCTCAATAAAATAAAACAAAAAAGAAAAAATAAATAAAATCAATTGATCAATGCTAAATCAACTCTATGACAATGTTTAACACCAATGTAAAAAAAAGAAGTTTGTTGTACTTTGATATTTCATCTTAATTATATTTATATGATTTAATTTTGTACTGGAAACCAAGCAAATGTTTACCAAATGAAAGTGTTTACTAATAAAAAGAATGTTTACTTCCCATAACATCAAAACCGAAAGATTGTAAAAATCAGTAAATGAGATTTTATAAGATAATTGAGATGATTTGAAATATTTCCTATTTTTTGTGTAAAAATCTGAGAATTATGTAGTTCAGTCTCTTTAACCTACCTTAAGTGAGAATGCCAAATAACATGATGTTAGGGTAAATGAAGAGCAAATATCAAAAAGGGTATTAGACAGAAAATGAGACAGGAAAAAAAGTTAAGGGAGAAAAATCATGCAAGTATTTTCCATTGTTTTTTTTTAAAGTAGCAGTGAATGTTTAAAATTTTCACTTTGATTAACTCTGTATGCTAATGTCTGTAGAACAATTACATCAAAGGCAGCAAAATGAAACCACAATTAGATAATTCTCATCTTACTCTTCTAAATGTGTGCCATTTCTAATGTCCTATCAATTAGTATACTCTCTTTAAGATAAATTTAAAAATAAAATAAAAATAAAAACAGCAAGAAAAAAATTAATGTTTATTGAAAGTAGTGTTAATGTTTAATTATTTGATCAATCTTGCCTACCTATATCTATTTATCTGAACAACAGATTTGACGATGAAAATATGTAATACAACCACTATTAAATTTTTATTCTCATTTTGAAATTCTGTAACATATGTATTGTTGTTTGTTACTCTGTTTCTGTCTTTGTTTTTGCTATTTGTTTTACTCTCTAAAATAAAATTAAACATAAGAAAAATGAAAGGACACTAAAGATTAAAAAAGAAGTCATTGGAGAACAATGAGAACTGGCTTTGACACTGCATAGTTCTGAATTCAAACCTGTATCCCATGCTTCTTCCCCGCTAAGCCTATGGACTCATTACCTATACAACATGATCAGGAGGATTGTTGTGAGTTCGAGACCATCCTGAGCTACAAAGTGAGCTTAAGGCCAGCCTGAACTGCATAGTGAGACCCTGTCTCAAAAAGGCAAAAAAAAAAAAAAAAAAAAAAAAACCATGATCATTTAAGACAACTAAAGAAAAAGATTCAGGACTTAGCAACTGGAAGAATCCAGGTGACTGGGCCCTCCCACTATTACAGCAGTACCAGGTGACCAGGAGAACGTTAGCCGAAAAGCAGGAGCCTAACTAAGGCTCGCACAATGCACAGGTTAGACTAGCAAGATAGAAAAGCCAGAAATAACAGGTGGTAACTTAGATGAATGAAATTCGTGCTTAGGGACAAAGATACACAAAAGAAGCAGGTGGGTAGAGCTGCCCCTTTTTTCTTTCTTTAAAAATTAATTTAATTTTGTTTTATTTTTGTTTTTATCTTATTTCCTTTTCCTTCTCCATTTTCTTTTCTTTTCTCTTGATTTTATTTCTTTTTCTTTCTTTTCTGAACATCTGGACAGAACTCCAGCCACAGGAAACTAACCCCATCCCACAAATCCAGGGACCAAATTCAGATAATCCCTTGATTGCTCCTTTATTCTTTCCTTTCTCCCCTATTCTGTAGTTTCCCAAATCTTTTATGATCACCTTTTGTCCTCCTGCTTTACTTCTACTTCCTTTCTGGTTATCTTTGTTTTATACACTATCCTCCCTAATTTCCCCAACACAGGCTAAAACTACTCAATCAAGGGGAAACATTTTGCATACAAACTTTTAATTTGTGATCAGTTCTATTATATAACTTCAGATTTTGTTCCTATCATTTTTTTTAAAGAATTCAGAATAATATCAGACCCACATGTGGAAACATCATATTGTCTCCACAGTGTGAGAACCTGAAAGAGAAAAATGGAATCTGACGGGTACAACTGACACTAGTAAAAGGAAAAGAACTTACTCAAAAGGAAAGAGTTACTGAGTTTAGGAGAAGGACAGGAGAGGGAGTGGGGGAAATCGATTTATCTACATTTATAAGCAGGATGGTTTGGACAACTGTTCTGTGCATTTCTGGTGACAAGAAGCAGTTAATACTTTAATTTTTTTACAGGATTATTTTATAGTAGTCACCCACAGAGTTTAGTACAAAGAGTATAGGAAGTCTGCCACAAACTAAAGAACAAAAAAAGGGCTGAATCTAGCTGAGGTATAGATCCCACACCGATGTCCAGCTAAGACCAAGAGCCCATAACAATGACCGCCATGAGTCTGTTTCACAGATCTGCACTGGGAAGGCCCAATGATCAGTGGTGGAAGCTAGAAATAGAAAGGCTGTGCCAGTGGGATGAAGGAGCTGTGCCAGGAGGCTAAAAGATCTATAATAAAGCCAGGAAGCAACACTCAAAGTAAAGACCAGAGTGTATAATTTGTTTCATCACATTTTTTAAATTGTTCCTTCTTTTTGTCTTCTTAATTTCTTATACATTTCTTTCTTCTTCCAATTTTACATGCATATGCCTGGTAATATGAGCAAATGATTAGAAGACACTATGTATTACAACAAATACTGTGAGATTCATATTAGTTTGTTAAGTGAAAATCTGTGTCACTTGTAATTTTTGTTTTAATTCTAATTTGTACTCTCTTTAAAAAATAAATAGATAAATAATTTTAAAAAACATTAGAGGGCCAACTAAATAGCTCAGTGGATTAAAGTGCCTGCTTAAGTAGACACAGCAGCTGAGGTCTGATCCTCAGCATGTCATGCTAGCCCTGGCCCTCGGGTGCGCTGAGAAGCAGTCAATACTGGATATGGTGGCACACACTTGTAAACCCAGCTCTTGGGAGGCTGAACACAGGCAATCATTACAAGTCTGATCTGTATAGTGAGACCCTATAGACCCTTACTAAAAATACAAAATAAATAAATAAATAGCATTAGAAATGATACAAAATTTCATTAAGCAAAATAAAAGGAGTTGAACTGTTGAATTGGTTGCTGTATTTCATGATGCTGGAATTCAAATTATCTGTTTGAGATATACAATTAAGGGATTTACCACGGATTGTCAGTTTCTCAACTGTGCTTGATGCTTTCATTATTGTTAACTATTCTACTTTACCTAGGATGTTACAGCTCTTGTTATCAGTTTTCCTCACTTCTGCAACCATACTGGAAAGCTCTGAGGTAATAAACTCATCATAGCCCAACTCCAAAAGATTGGGGATTGAGCTAAATAGTTACCAATATCCCACTGTTAGTTACTTGAGAAAGTAGGATCTCTTGGGACAAACACAAACCAAAATTATCTTGCACAAAACATGACTGAAGAACAAACTTTTCCTAGGGAGGTCTTGATACTAGAGATATAGCTACCTACTATAAAAACTCACAAGGATCAACACAGAAAATAAAAGAAAAAAATTTCAGAAATAGAAAATGACAAAGTGCACAAGCGAAATACGATCTCAGACTTCCAGCCCACCCAGAACAAGTCAAGGAAACATTGACAGAGGAAATTAGAAGAGGCACACCTACAAGTTCTGAAGTAATAGGAACTGAAGCAAAGAAACAAATCTATAAGTCTATGGAGGAAATAAGATCAGAAATAATCTGTCAGGCAAAAAAAAAGAAATGACAATCATAATGAAGAAATTGTTTATGTATCTAGAGAATCCATAAATTAAAAAAAAAAAACAGAGGGCATAGGAAAATGACAGAAACCTTGAAATGCACAATGTAGGGAAGAAATAGGATGAATGAAGCTGATTCAAAGAGATATCCAGGAAATTACAAATTCCACTGAAAGTTGGCAAAACCAGTTCAATGAAACTGAGGACAGACTTTCAGCCTTGAAGACAAGATTGAGGCTAGTGATCACAAAAAGAAAAATCTCTTTAAAATAGCAATGAGGCCAGCCAGATAGCTCAGCAGATTAAAGCACTTACTTAGAAAAACTCAGGGGCCTGAGGCTTGATCCCCAGCTTGCGGTGCCAGCCCCACTGCTGGGGCACACTGAGACAGTGATTGAGACTGTCGCATGCAACCTATAATCCCAGCACCCGGGAGGCTGAAGAACAGGAAGGATCATTACAAGTCTAATATGTGTAGTGAGACCCTGTAGAGCCTGTACTAAATACATTTTATAAAATTAAAAAATAAAATAACAAGGAACCAGGAAATAAAAATCCAAAGCTGCAACATAATGCAAAGAAAAAAATAAAATAAAATATTATATAGATATAGATATATATATACTGATGTGTCAATAAAAACACGGGCATCAACACAAATAACATAAAAGGACTATTTGCAGAAATAATGGCAAAAAAATTCACAAGCCTGGGAACAGAATCTGACATTCAACTACATGAGGCATATAAAAGTTCAAACATCTATGACCAAAATAAATCTATACCCAGACATATAATAATCAAGATCCCAGAAATCTAGCACAAGAACATAATATTGAAGGCGTTAGAGAAAATAAATAGATCACCTATAAAGGAAAGCCCATTAGAATCACAGACAAACCCTCAAGTCAAGAATAACTTGAAGTATTTAAAGTCTTGAAAAAAAATCAGATTGATGTAACTTTCAAAACTATGCTTCAAAATTAATGGAGAAATAGGATACTTCCATGACAAGGAAAAACTAAAGAAATTCATAACCACCAAACCAACCCTAAAAAGAATACTGAAAGATATTCGAGGTAGAGATAAAAATTATCACAATTCCAAGAACAATATCAGAAAGAAACCACCCAACAAGGCAAGCAATTTAAAAGAGGGGAAAAGTAGGTAACCTATAGCAGGGAAATAGCATGACAAAGATAAGCCATAGATATAGATTACAACCATCAATGTAAGTGGCCTCAATTCACCAATCAAAAAAAAACAGACTTGCAGAATTGATCAAGATCCAACAATATGATGTACACAAGAAACACATTTAACTCAAAAAGAAACACATAGACTGAAAGTCAAAGAATAGAAAACAGTACCCCATGCAACAGGAGCTCAGCAAAATGCAAGAGTAGCTTTTCTGTTTGCAGACAATGTGAAATTCAAACCAAGAATGACAAAAAGAGATAAAAGTTACTAAATGCTAGTGCAGGGAAAATTTCAAGAGGAATACATAACAATCATTGATTGTTGATGTGTTGATGTATTGATGTGTTGTTATATTACTTGGGATTGAACTTAGGAACCTGTGTTTGCAAGGCAGGTGCTTATGCCACTGAGTTATCTTCCTGACCCATTATAAGACAAATTTCAATAGACATGAAAAATCAAATAAGCAATAACATAATTGTAACAGGAGACCTTAATACCCTATTGTCACAAAGAAATAGGTCAACTAGACAATAATCACTGAAGAAGTAATAGAACTGAATCATACCTTTGAACAAATGGACTTAATGGACCGTTATAGAATATTCTACCTAAAAACATAAGAATACACATTCCCCTCACCTGCACATGGAACGTTCTCTAAAGTAGACCATAAACTAGCCCATAGAATATGCTTAAGCAAATGCAAAGAAATTGAAATTACCCATGCGTGCAATTTGAGCATAGTGCAGTGAAATTGAAAACTAAAGGCAAAAAACTCTATAAATACATAAAAATTAAATAACATCCTCCTGAACAACCAATGAGGCACAGATAAAGTTAAAGACAAAATTAAACAACATCTACAAATGAACAAGAACACAAATAAAACATACCAGAACCTCTGGGATGCAATGAAAGCAGTACTAACACAGAAATTTATAGTGGTAGATTCTCACATCATGAAAACAAAACAAGCACAAATAAGCAACCTAATGCTGCATCTCAAGCTTCTAGGAAAAGAAGAGAAAGTCAAGCGCAAAGCCCATACAAGAGAGGAAATTGTAAAGATCAGAGCAGAAAGTAATTCAATGGAAACTAAGAAAATAAGACAAAGAATTAATAAATCTAACAGTTAGTTCTTTTAAAGAATAAATGAAATTGATAAACCCCTAGCTAACTTGATGAAAAAAGGAAAGAAAAAACTCAAATTCATGCAGAGGAGAATGAGAAGGGTGAAATCACTAGAGATTTGGTGGAAATTCAGAAGTTTATCAATACCTTCTTGGAAAAATCTGTACTCTCAGGACAGAAAACACATAAGACATGGACAAATGCCTAGAAATGTATGAATTATCAAAGCTGAATTACAAAGTATAAATCTGAATAACCCAATATCAGTTAATGAAATTGAAAAATGTAGTTAAAAACTTACCAACAAACGAAAGCCCACACCTGATGAACTCATAGCTGAATTATACAGCAAACTTTGAGAAGACTTAATGCCAATACTTTTCAAACTCTTTAATAAAATTGAAAGGAAAGCAATTCTTCTTAACTCATTCCTGGAGACAAGTATTATGCTGATATCCAAACCTAAGAAAGACCCAACCAAAAAAGAGAACTACAGGATAACCTCCTCAATGAACATAGATGCAAAAAATCCTCAGTTAATTACCAGAAAACAGAATGCAACAAATCATCAAGAAGATTATATACCATGACCAAGAGGGATTCATCTCAGGAACGCAGGGATGGCTCACATCCACAAAGTAATAAATATAATACACTATGTCAACAAAGACAAAGACAAAAAAAAATTCACATGATCATCTCCATAGATGCAGAAAAAAGTTTTTGATAAAATATAGCACTTGGGGCCAGGGAAATGGCTCAGTAGAATAAGCGCTTCCCTGGCAAGTGCAAGGGTCTGAGTTCAATCCCCGGTTCTACAAAATAAAAAAATAAATAAATGAATAAATAAATAAATAAATATATATATATATATATGCATAAATAACTAAAACAGAACAGTCATTCATGATAAAAACCCTACAGAATCAACAAATGGGATCTTGTCTTTTTGGAAAAGTTTCTGCACATCAAAAGAAAACAACAACAGAATAAAAAGAAAACCCACGAATTGGGGAAAAAAAATTAGCCAACTGTTCCTCAGACAAAGGATTTCTATCTAGAATATACAAAGAATTTAAAAAATTAGGTCCCCAAAATTCAAAGACCCAATCAAGAAATGGTCATCAGAGATGAATATACACTTCTCAGATGAAGAAACACAAATGGCAAATAAATATAGGAAAAAAATGTTCAATAACACTGGTCATTCAGGAAATGCCAATTAAACAACACTGAGGTTCCATTTCACTCCAGAAAGAATGGCTGTCATCAAGAAGTCAAGCTCTCACTGTTGCTGCTACTTCTCCATTTTGCTGTTGTTCTTTGCCACTGCCATGAAAGGTTGCTCTCTGCCATAAAGCCAGCTGAGTTCGGCCTGAAACCTCCAGTAACTGATTCATGCCTTCTGTGAAAAGTAATAATAATGGAAAGCAGGCAAGAACAAAGGGGAGAACCAGCAAAGGTGAAAAAAGGAGCACCCAGAATATGCCGGCACTTCCTATACATAATCTGATCTAGATCATCCAGCAATGCCATAAGATACCAGGGATTGAACTCAGGACCATACACTTGCAAGGCAGGCACTTATGCCAGTGAGCTATCTTCCCAGCCCTGTTGAGTCTACATTCAAATATGTATTCAGAAAAAGGGCATCTTCCTAGGACAAGTATCAGAGTCTGAGTAGAAGGAGAAAGATATGCCCATGTCAGGACAATACACCATGGCATAGTGTCTTGGAGCCCAAGATGTACAAGTGGGTAAGTAGCCTAGCATGTGACATCAGAACCAGCAGTGGGAGAGGATGTCCACTATATTAGGGAGTGATCTAATATAGTGTCATAGCCTCAACAAGGTGAGGAACACACCCACACGTCAGGGTGAGGTTAAAGGCCCAAGTTGGGGGTGAATGATTCTCTGCACAGAGAACAAGTAGATGGTGGTGGAAAGCTGGTCATTCATAGGGTGATGTGACTACTTGAGGGACATCAGGGCCAAGGACTGTCACAGACACTAACTCGGAATCCTTCCACATGTGAGGTGATGAGATTAAAGGAATGTCCAGGTTCAGGATCTGAGAGAAATCATGACTAGGACTACGGTGAGTTAAGAGACCAGAAAAGCAGCCTGGATGGGAGGGAATGAAAATAAGGCCTGGAAGGGGCCGGGGAGATGGCTCAGTGGAATAAGTGCTTCCCAGGCGGAAGGACCTGAGTTCAATCCCTGGTTCCACAAAAAAAAAAAAAAAAAAAAAAGAAAATAAGGCCTGGAGTGTTACATCAGAATTGAAGGTATCAGCATGAACTCATGGTTTTCAGTAATGCATAGGAATGGAAATAAATATAAACAAGTATATGTAAATTTTCATATATGTAAATATACTTACATATTTCAATGTGCTTCTTCTGTGTACAAGATGAGTCTGGTCTTCTTTTTATGCCAGAGAGAAGTGAAGTACATAAAGCATAATGGGGCATATCAGAAGGCTGCAGAAGTTAACTTGAAGGAGATTTGACTCACCAAGAGTGAAATGAGTGAAATGAGCTCAACATTAAAGTACTGATGACCACAGATTATAACCCATTTCATAAAACAGGCATCGTATAACTAAACATAAGTGAATAGATTCAATGTTTGATGAAGGATGAGATTCTTAAAAAACACTAGATTATCTTACCACAGAATAATTACGAATTCCAGCTGGAAGAAAAAAAAAGCTTACAATTGGAAAAACCTGGCAGATATCATTTTGACCAGGTGATCAAAGTTAACCTCATCAATAAATACAGAACACCAAAATCATATGCCACCTGTTGAAGAACAGAGCACCATTTCTGTGACATTCCCACAAGATATGCATAAGCTCAACATAATCACTAGGAAACCACAGATAGCACAAATGGAGGGTGTCCTATAGGATGGCTTTCCCACAGTCTTAGTCATAAAAGTCAAGAAAGATCAAGAACTGTTCCAGACTGAAAGAGAATGAGCAAATGGCTACCAAAGGCAAGGTGTAGTTTTGAAAAAAATTCACACAACCAAATGCAATGTGTGATTCCATAACTTCTGTTACAGAAGACTTGAACAGGACATTTGGGGAATCAGAGCTGAAATGGTAGTCACATTATTTTTTTTATTTTGAAAGTGATATGGTATTTATGCAAAAATGTCATTGTAGGAAAAGCACATTAAATAATAAAGTATTCAAGAGTGGTGGAACATCAAAAAGAAGGAAGAGGAGGAGAAGGAGGAGGAAGAAGAAGAGGAGGAGGAAAAGGAGGAGGAAGAAGAGGAGGAAGTCAACCAGTAATAAATGCTGGAAAGGCTGTGGCAAAAAAAAAAAAAAGGAGCCCCTTGGGGCTGGGGAGATGGCTTAGTGAAATAAGTACCTCCCTGGCAAGTGCAAGGGCCTGAGTTCAATCCCCAGTTCTGCAAAAAAAAAAAAAAAAAAAAAAAAAAACAGTAAAAAAAAGGAACCCTTCTCCACTGTTGGTGGGAGTGGAGAAGGGTTCCTTTTAGACTGATGCAAGCACTTCAGAAATCAGTGTGGAGATTCCTTCAAAAACTAGAATTAAAGGTCTCATTTGACCCAGCTATTTCCCTTCTGGGTATTTTCACAGTAGAAATGTATACTGTACCAATATACACGTACCCATGTGTATAGAAGCACAATTTATAATAGCTAAATCTTGGAAACAATCTAAATGCCCATCAACCAGAGAATGGATTAAAATGATGTGGTCTTTTTATACAATGGTGTGCTTCTGAGCTATAAAGGAGAAACTTGTTACTTCCACTACAGCAACCAGTGAAGAACAGTAGCCACTTCTCTGTGCTATCCCATGACCATAGGCGTCAGTAAGGGCCACAAGTGAGGAAAAACGTGAGCAAACCAAGGCACAGCCACCTTCATGGAAGCCTCACCAAACACACCAAGTTTGTGCGGTATGTGGTCCGGAAGGTGCGTGGCTTCACATTCTAAGAGATGTGCTATGGAGCTGCTCAAGTTCTCCAAGGACAAATGCGCCCTCAAGTTCATCAAGAAAAGGGTGGGGATGCACATCCACACCAAGAGGAAGAGTGAGGGGCTGAGCAATGCGCTGGCTGCCATGGGGAAGGCAGCTGCCAAGGACTGAGCCCTCTGAATAAACCTTTGCAGGAAGAAAAAAAGGATAAACTTGAGGCTTTTATAGGTAACTACACACAACTTGAGACCATACTAATAAATGAAATAAGTGAGACTCATGTGTATAAATAATGTATTGTCTCCATTGCATAAGAATCTGAAAGAGTACAAGAGACCCTAAATGTACAGTAGATTTTGTAAAATGGGAGCTCAAAAGGTAACAACTAAGGTGGGGGAAAGGAGAAAAGAAAGAAAGGAATATAACTAAGATAGTTATACTAGTAATTTCTATTAGTTCATTGAAAAGAAAGGTTTGTACTTACATCATTTGATCAATTTTCCATGCCTGTATCTTGTAATCTGAGCAACTACTTTGAGCATAACAATACACGATGTATTGCCCATTGTTAATATACTATTACCTTGACTCTGATATATATTCTGTCATTATTTTTATTGTTTTTCCTTTTTGAAATAAAAACTTAAAATATGTTCCTCAAAATTTATTAGTATTATTGTTATTGTATTTGATACAGGGTCTCACTATGCAGCTCAGACTTGTAGTGATCCTCTTGTTTTCAGCCTCACCAGTGCTGGGATCATAGGTATGTGCCACTACGCCCAGTCTCAATGGGCAGCTAAGTGCGCCCCGGGATGGGCTGGTACAGCATGTGGTTCTGGCAATTGAACCCGGTCCCTGCGCTTGCCTCAGCAGATGCTTAGTCCACTGAGCTATCTCACTAGCCCCAAATTTATATTTAGTGTTTTTCCCTTACAATTTATTTCATTGTAGGCTGAAAGTCAGAAAAATTCAAGCTTTGTTAGACAGGAAATCAAAAGATGAACTTTCCAAGAATAACCAAGACACCCTCTAAGCTAATATTAATGTTAATAACTCAGTGTTTGTTATTGAATTGAAGGAGAGAGGTCCTGATGGGACCCCCAAAGTACTCTGTGGCCCCTGCTTATAACTACTGAATCTTCACAGAGACACCTGAGGCCCCAGACATGTAAAGCCCAGTTCAAGTGGAAGGAGAGACAAGGATCTGAGCCCCACGCATCCACAGAAAGGTGCCTCTGTGAAAACACGGAGTCTTAACAGGTTCTTCAGAGATGCACAATATCTTCCTCGGGCTTTTAGAAACATAATGAGATGAATTGTGAAACTAGAAGGATAAGGAAAAACACATAAGAGGACAACAAACTCATGTTTAGGGTTAACTTCAAGTTATTGGCTGAAGAAAGTGGAGCAAAGTGGTCCAGGGTTCCTGAAGTAAAGGAGGATGAACCAAACATCATGAAAATAAAATAAATAAAAATTTTAATTTCAGGAAAAGAAATAAGAATAAATTTTCTAAAGTGCCAAATTATCAAAAGCAACAGATTCACTTCAATTAGTGTCAGCTAGAAGGATTATGTTTTGTGATGGACTCGTGTGACCTTTCTCATGATTTGCATGCGTTCCTTCAATTCTACTGCAAACACAATAAAAATGTAACCTATGGGAACAAAAAGTATTGCATCAAGGTAAATTTCTCACCTTGACGAGGACAATGGGCTTGGGGAACTTGCCTCTTCAGGCTGTGGAGGTGGAGCTGCGTTGCCAGGGCGACAAAGTGGTACCAGGGAAGCGCGCTGCCAACCAGCCTGAATAAACGCTCTTGTTATGTGGTGCCCACACCAGCACTCTCAGCAGGCAACCTAGGCATAAATTATTGGGGGTGAGGAATCTTCATACACCTGTTTAACTGTCTATTGCCCTTACATACACTTAAGCGCCTGTCAGCTGTAGTCAGCGCTGTTAAAGGGAAATCTTTTTTTTTTTTAACTTTTAATTACTTAAAAATATTTACAAAAAAAGATAAGATTCCCTAAATTTACAAATACACTCACAGATACTACATGCAAATGAGTAGTTGGTTAGGGTCATTGCTGTATTACCTGGGATTAGGACCCTTGCTCCTTACAAGGTAGTGATTGTCAACCAGGGATGATTTCCCTCCTCAGAGGATATTTATCAGTGTCTAGAGACATTCTGGTTGTGACAATACAGGGATAGAGTGTGGGGGTTTCTGACGTTTCGTGGATAGAAGCCTAAGATGCTACTAATCATCTTATCATGCAGAGGGCAGCACCCTGCAAGGAAGACTTATCTGGCTGAACGTGTTACTAATACTGAGATTGAGACACTTTGGCAGAGGGCATTTATTCCAAAGTTACTGATTTTATTTATTTTTTTAGAATTTATTTTTTTTATTTATTTATTTTATTGAAGAACAAATATCAATGAGACAGTTTTAAGACACCTTAACAGCACGGATTTGATAAATTAATACATTACAAACTGTTTTCATAATGTTTTGGTATCGTACAAGCTGCATACATGCTATTATACTTACAGACATTATTATACCATATGTCTCTTATCAGTAAATTAAGAGACTGTAGCTGTTTACGTATCTTATTTTTTGTACCTGAATTATATCAAAGATTCAATAATTAATACTTTCTACCTCATTATTTTCCTAGTGGTTGTCCATAGTACTAGAAGCCGACATAATATCCTGTCCAACCACCATTAGTGCAAATCTTGCCTCTCATAGAGTTATGCAGAAGCACAGTGTATCTATCCCAACTGTACTGCCCATACACACATCATGATTCTTCCTTTCTATAACCCTTCCTTTGTCTACACCTGTCAAAGATGGGCACTCCATATATAACAGGGCCTTCAAATTTAAAGACCCAATTCAGAAATGGGCATCTGAGATGAATACACATTTTTCAGAGGATAAAATTAAAGGAACAAATAAATATATGAAAAAATGCTCCACATCACTAGCCATTCGTGAAATGCAAATAAAAACAACACTGAGATACCATCTCACTCCAGAAAGAGTGACTATCATAAGGAAATCAACCAACAACAAATGTTGGAGAGGTTGTGGGGAAAAGGGAACCCTCTCATTGTGGAGAGCAGTGTGGAGACTCCTCACAAAACTAGGACTGGAAATCCTATTCAAGCCAGCTATCCCCCTACTGGGAATTTTACCAGAGGAACTGAAAACATCATATCATAGTGATATATGTGTACCTATGTTTATAGCAACACAATTTGTGATAGCCAAATCTTTGAAACAACCAAGATGTCCATCACCTGAGGAATGGTTGAAAAAGATGTGGTATTTCTATATAATGGAGTATTACTCAGCTATAAAGAATGGTAAGCTGGAAGCATTTATATTGAAGCAGATGCCATTAGAATATATACTCATAAGCAAAATAAACCAGGCACATGTGTGTAAATATCATATAGTCTCCCTAGTATAAGAAGTCAAAAGAAGAAATACAAATAGAAATGTATAACAACAACTAAAGACAATTGAGTCAGATAGAGCAAACTGAACAGCATATGCTACAGGATACTGATCAGCTTTTCTTCTGGATGGTTAACAACCTAAGTTCACAGATCAAAATTGGAGAAATAGAAGAGCCACAAGGCCAGCCAACATTTTGGCCCTAGCCTTTCAAGGTCAGTGAAGACTCAGGACATAGGAGAACTTATACAGCAACATCATGAATCTCAGTTGAGCTCCAAATTCTCTGAACAAGAAGATTATGGAGCCACAGAGGAAAAAGACTGAAATTCTATAGTGTGCCTGGGGAGAGTCACATGGAGAGAAAACTTTCTCTCAGGCTCTCGCAGAGAGCAAACTGGTCAAGCATTGGCCATGACTCATCTACATTTATGACACAAAGGATCTACAGAATAAGGTATAGGATTACAAAATAAACCCTGAGGGGACTTCACTGACCTCATCAGAAACAAAAACTACATGTTTTGGTATATAGGTCTTGCTCTCTCTAGGTCTTAACCATCCACCAGAAAAGTATAAAATTGAGGTATATAATGTGGGGCCATAATAATAAGTTGAGCTGTAAATGGCTATGGTCGACAACTTCTTCAGATAACTCACTATTGTTGTGGAATGCTGGACTGTGTTGGATTGTGTTTCCGAGTTCAAGCACCTAAATTGAAGGGAAATCTTTAATGCTGTCCTAGATTCCATGGGGAGGGATTTTTCCCAGGCTTCTCTTCAGCATTTTATTCTGTCCCTGGAGAGCTAGTGAGACTCAACTGGATACTACATTAGCAAAGTGCTTATAGCTGTTTATATTTTACTTTCAATCTCTTTCTATCAGAGGGAGCTTGCCTTTAATAATTTCTTTTTCATGAGCTAGAGAGATAGCAGCACAATCTAAGTGCCTGCCTGGTGACTGCAAGGACCTGGGTTAGATCCCCAGTACTGCATGCCCTGCCAATTCCAGAACCATGAGCATGCCCAAACCACATGAGGTGGTTCATGCCTATAATCTCAGCACTGGGGAGGTTGAGACAGGGGAATCACTATGAGTGAGTGCGTAGCAAGACCCTGTACAAAATTAATAAATAAATAAAAGATTTTTTAAAAATTCTTTTACCTTCTTCTGTTGCTTCTCTTAGTATTTATTTTGGCAGCACTCACCAATAGAGAGGACAGCCTGGTCCATATTGCTGGGATTTAGCTTGGTAGATCAGGCTAATCCTCTGGTTGGGTTAGGAAAACCCTTAGGCTTCCCATGAACCCAACATCCTGGCCTTTATTTTGTCATAAGCAGGTAAGCAGGGCATATTTTTTAAGACTATATATATATATATATATATATATATATATATATATTTTTTTTTTTTTAATATCAAATTATTGAGAGATTGGGTGGAGAAAAGAGGTGCAACTAATTGAAACACTTCAGATATCTAACAAAGATGCTCAAATGTAAATTTATTTGAACCCTATCTTAAATATTGCACAATTCAAAAGAGCTTAGGGCCAGCCAAACAGCTCAGCAAATTAAAGAGCATGCTTAGACAGAGCACAACAGCCAGTGTTCAATCCCCAGCATCCCTTACTAGCCCCACCCCAAGGACACCCTGAGATGGCGATTGAGACTGAGTGTGGTAGTGCATGCCTGTAATCCCAGTGCTTGGGAGGCTGAAAAATAGGAGAATCAGTATAAGTCTGATCTATGTAGTGAGACATGTAGGCCCTGTGCTAAATACATTTTTTTAAAAAGGGGGGAGGTATGTCCAGACCCAGTTTTCCCAAACCAGAGGCAATTCAGGTGCACCCACTAGGATAAAACTCCACATTACTCATTGAACCCACATAAAAAGCAAACTTTCTTTAAAATGAAAAATGTCATATGCAATACAAAGAAGCAATACACCTTGGGAAAGAGGCAGAAGATACAACCAACAGGAGGATTACTACCTCCAAGAATTCAAAATATTAGAATAACCTAAGAAAGATCATACAACCTTAGTCACTCTCCTTATTGAAGAGACAAAATACCTGATACTCACAACTGAGCAGGAGAGGTGTGTTAGCTCATACAGAAAGAGCATGGCGGGCCGAGGGAGACGGCACAGGGAACTGCTCATATAGTGGTCTCCAGGAAGCAGGGAGAAAAGGGTGGAGCCAGCGTAGGAGATGCGCCCTTCCATCGCCCACCCCAGGGACCCATCCTTCCCACCAGGGCCCACCTTTAGCAGGAAAAGTCAGCCATAAATGCGTCGGTGGACTAATTCACTAAGCCCCGTGACCCAATCGCCTCCCAAAGGCTTGGGGAAACATCTAGATAGAAACCTTCACGCAGTCTGTTTGGAATTATTCAAAGAAGGGTAATAATAGCTAACATTTATTTAGTGTTCGGTTTTAAAAATATAATTCCTAGGTAGATGGTACTGATTGCCTTCATCCTAGCTATCTGGGAAGCTAGGATGGCTATCTTGAATGCCATCTGGGAAGCAGAGTTTTCTTTTTTTTTTTTTTTTTAACTCACATCTCTAGGAAGAAATTCAGTCTCCCAATCAGAAATTGCCTGATCATCTTAATTACCTGGGAATGGGCAGGGTGCCACTGCAAAGAGGCTGCTGTGACTACCCCCACCCGATTCTTTGAAGTGCACATCACCTCTCCAGGGTAGCGGGTTGCGCATGCGCACGGTATTCTACGCTCATCACCCTCCTCTCCCACTTCACCCCACCCCCTTTCTCTTTTCTAATAGTCTCCCTTTTGTTTTCATGTAATCTCTCTTCAAATTTTTTCTTCTAGATTCCTCTTATGAAAGAAAATGTGCAGTGCTTGACCTGCTGAGTCCGGCTCACCTCGCTTCACATGACGGCCTCCCGTTCGATCCGTTTTCCTGCAGGTGACATACCGCAGCATTGTTCTACGCCAGCAAAACAAAATGACTTAAACCTCAGCAGGAGAAAACTACACACACGAGGCATGTAGTCATTGACACAAGCTTGCAGCACCCCAAAAGTAGAAAACACAAACTAAAAACATAATGCTAAAAAAATTATCAAGAAGATATAACGGTCCTCAGCTTGTGTACATCTAAGTCCTGCGCTTGTGTCCCTCAAATTTTCAAACCAAAAATTTCCAGAATTATGAAAAGAAACTGACCAATTTGTATCTCAGAAATTTAACACAACAACAACAAATAAAGCAAGCAAAGAATAGGTGATTATATACATGTGTGAATAAGAAACACTAAGCAAACAACTCCCAATTGACCCTCTATGTAGAATAATCTAAGTTCTCTCCTTGCCTCATACAGAACTTTCCTGACAGAGCACTGAGAAGCTGGCCCTAGTGACCAGCACTGAGGCCACATTTCCTTTGTGCTTGAGACAAACAAGGATAGAAGACTGCTAAAGGTCTAAGGCTCAGCCTTGAAAAGCCCAAAGCCTAGCTTGTTCTATAACGAAACACAATAACCTCCGTGTTTGTGAAGGGTGGTCGCCCAGGTGCCAGGGAGCTAAGCTTCCCAACTCTTTCCAGAGGATGGCAGGTACCAGTGAGGGCAGTGGGGCCGGGTTGACTGGTGCTGGCCTGAGGACGTTTCGTTACAGGGGACACCTTGGAAGACTTGGGGAGTCGAGCCAGGCTGTGGTTGGTCACCAGGGTACAGCAGACACTTCTGGCAAAGGAGAGTTTAAAGCTTGCAAGATTCAGTGGAAGGGTCCCTCCCCCATTTTTGTTTTAGTTTTTGTTTTTTCCCTTAATCAGCTCTTCAGGGAACAACAGGCTCTCACGTGGTGGCGGTTTTGGTGCTTAGCACACCACAGCCTTCCTCTTCCCTAGGTCATCCCGACCAAATCTGCAGCACAGATTTAAACACCTCCCACAGATCCATGTGCTAAAGCCCTGGTCCCCAGCCCATGGTGGACAGGGCCAAACCTTTAACCTTTAAGGCCTCTTGCAATGCAAGCAGGCCTTTGGGAACATGACTTGAGGCGGACGTGGGGACCCCGCTCCTCCTTTGTTTCTGTGCTTCCCGTCTTCCTCTACCACACACTCCTGCCACGGCATCAGGTCCAGAAACAGGCCCAAGCATGCAAAGCCAAGTAACCACAGGCGAAAGCATGGAGAACTGTGAGCCAAAATAGAAGTTTCCTCTTGACGCATTGATTTTCTCAGGTATTTTGTCCCAGCGATAGAAAGCCCAGCGACCTCACTCTACAGACAGGAAGATGTTGCTTGCAGTCTTTGACAGCAGCCTGTAAGCACACTGATGCTAATAACTCCGTGTGTTGAGACTTCTTTAAGGATGCCAGTGATAAAAGGAGGTGCCAAAGGTTTTCAGATGGGAGCACTGTAGTATGGGCTCTCCACCTCTGCACAGAAAGAGCCCTAAGTGGCTGGACCCTTCCGGTTCTCTGTGAGGACTGCATTGACCCGCCAAGCCTGAAACTCCAGGCTCTCAAAGGCATTTCCTGGTGTCACACTGCTGCCTTTTCCTGTTTTTCCAGTCCAGCTAGTGACATGAATTTTTTGGAAACCTGTCTCCAGCCTGCAGGATGCAAAGCTTTTAAGTAATTAAAGATGCCATTTATACAGTGCCATGATGTGGCAAACTATGCTTAACTATTTCCCCATATGTAAAACAAAGAGCTGTAAACTCCAGCTGTCAGGATGAATATCCTGCTTACATTATATGGAATATTCATCAAAATTAGACATATATTGAGTAAAGCTTGTTGTATTTTTATTTTCTTTTTCAATTTTAGCTCTTCAACAAAAGATAATACTTTAAGAATCAGACACTAAACCAATCCAGAACTGACATATTTTTGTCAGGGTCTTAAAATATGTTTATTTATAATTTCATTAACAGCAGTAATAAAATTTTCTTTGTAAGAAGCAATGCATTTATTTCTTCCTGTAAAAAGCTAGACTAGACATATTTGTTATAGCAGATGGTTTGTTCTGCTATATATTCATTTATCGTATGTTCATTTCTGCTATTTGTTCTTTTTATGCTCTATAGCAGACTGGCAAACTGTCTATAAAGGGCCTGATAGTAAATATACTCAACTTTATAGGCCACAGACTGCTACAATAACCAGCTCTGCTGCTGCAGCCAGAAAGTAGCTGTGGATCCTGAAGGCAAGTGAGCATCGCTGGATTTGGCCCGCAGCTGAGTCCACCCTGCGGGACAAGCCACACTATGGTGGCAGGGATAACCAGCTGGTGCCTGGCTCATCAGACCCGCTGATTCATATTTTTGTACGCAAACTTCACATCCTTTCCTTGTAATGTCTTCAGGTACCTTGTTTCAACTCAAACAGTAACAGCTTTTCCAATAATGGAGACAACAGATTCCTATTCTTTCTCCCGGAAATTCATATCAGCCAATATGTACCAGAGGAAAGAGCACGGGCCGACCTTTCAACTGGATCAGAATTCAGTCCCTTTTCCTTTTCTCTCTTTCCTTCCTTCTTTTTATTGTTGTTTGTTAGACAAGGTCTCACTTTGCACTCCAGGCTGGCCTTGAATTCACTATGTAGCCCAAGCTAGCCTAGAACTTTGGTAATCCTACCTTAGCCACTCAAGATCTAGAATTATAGGCATGTGCCACTACACTCAGCTAGAATTCAAATTCTGGTCTTCCCACTTATTAGCTGTGTGACATTGGGAAGGTTATTCACTCAAAGCCTCTATTTCCTCAGCTGTGAAATTTAAGATGAAGTCAGTTTACAGAATTATGATGAGGATGGCAGTAGTCTTTTATAGGACAGACAGGGGGAGAAAGAGAGAGACAGAGACAGAGAACAATGACTGAGGAGTCCTGCTCTAAGCCAGAGTGTGTGTGACCTGTCAGGCCTGACCTTAGGCCCTAACAAGGCTTTGACAGACAGGCCTGAGGGGAAAGTACCTTCTCCACCCCAGACTCTTCCATAGCCAGTCCAACACAGCCCTTGCCTCCTCCAGGTCAACCTTCTGCTTCCTCAATCTGCATTTTGGGCTACTCTGTAGTAGGCTTCCCTTCCTTCACAGGCCCTTCACAACAAGATCTCCTTCTTTTTTTTTTTTTTTCTTTTTGAAGTTGCTTTTTATTTTTTACTTTTTTAATTTTTGTTTTATTGAAGTACAAATACCAATGACACAGTTTTAAGATACCTTGACAAGAGGGATTTGATAAATTAATACATTGTAAACTGTTTTCATGTTTTGGTATCATAGAAGGTGCATACATGATATTATACTTACAGATATTATTATAGTAGATTTCTCTTATCAGTAAAGAAAGAGAGTGTAGCTGTTTGTGTATATTATTTTTTTATACCTGAATTACATCAAAGATTCAATAACTAATACTTTCTACCTTGTTATTTTCCTAGTGGTTGTCCATAGTACTAGAAGCTGACATAATATCCTGTCCAACCACCATTATTGCAAATCTTGCCTCTCATAGGATTATGCAGAAGCACAGCGTTATCTATCCCAACTGTACTGTCCATATACAAACATCATGGTTCTTCCTTTCTATACCCCCTCCTTTGTCTACACCTGTCAGAGATGGGCACTCCATTGTCATTCAACTAACTTAGGTGCTTGAACTCAATGACACAATCCAACACAGTCCAGCAGTCCACTACAATAGTGAGTCATCTGAAGAAGTTGTCAACCATAGCCATTTACAGCTCAGCTTAATATTATGGCCCTGCGATGTATACTTCATTTTTATACTTTTCTGCTGGATGGCCAAGACCTAGATAGAGCAAGACTTATATACGAACACATGTACTTTATGTGTCTTATGAGGTCAGTGAAGTCCCCTCAGGGTTTATCTTGCAGTCCTGTACATTATTCTGTAGATCCTTTGTCTGTGTCATCCATGTGGATGAGTCACGGCCAATGTTTGACCAGTTTGCTCTCTGTGAGAGCCAGAGAGAAAGTTCTCTCTCCATGTGACTCTCCCCAGGCACACTATAGAACTTCGATCTCTTTCCTCTGTGGCTCCATAATCTCCTTGTTCAGAAAATTTGGAGCTCAACTGAGTCTCATGATGTTGCAGTACAGGTTCTCCTATGTCCTGAGTCTTTACTGACCTTGAAAGGCTAGGGCCAAAATGTTGGCTGGCCTTGTGGCTCTTCTATTTCTCCAACTTAGGCTTTTAACCATCCAGAAGAAAAGCTGATTAGTATCCTACAGCATATGCCCTTCACTTTGCCTTATCAGACTCAATTGATTTTAGTTGTTGTACGTTTCCTTTTGTATTTCTGCTTTTCACTTCTTATACTAGGGAGACAAGACCTCCTTCTTAGCAGGCTTTGGCTGAGGCTCTGACTCAGCACTTTTCCCTCTGGGTCCACAAAAATCTTTTCATTCCCACATGTCCACAGCTATCCATTTCTTGTGTCTGTGCTTCTTGCCACCTGACTCACCATTGCTGTGCTGTGGGGGAACAATGGGGATCCAGTGCCTTCTTTTTACCTTTTGCCTCCTCAGGGACAGTAAGTGAAAAAGGCTTTGAGGTTCCTGTCTATGTGGCTCATTGTCTCCACTGACCACCTCCACATCTGACAGCACCACAATAACAAAGCTTAATTCCCTGGAAACAAAACCTACTTCCCACAATATACCCTTAGACCTAGGAAAGTGTACCTACAGACTGACCACATACACACGATGTGGGAAGGTCAATAGTTCCCATCCACAGCATAAGGATGTGTTAGAGCAGGCCTGGGGGCTGGGGATTTGGCTCAGCAGTAGAAAACTTGCCTGGCAAGCCAGAAGCCCTGTGTTTGGTCCTCAGCACCAAAAACAAAAGATAAACCTCCCCTTAAAAACAATTCAGGGAGCAGGGAAATGGCTCAGTGGAATAAGCACTTCACTGGTAAGCGGAAGGGCCTGAGTTCAATTCCCGGTTCTGCCAAAAAAAAAAAAAAAAAAATTCAACCAAAAAAATACAGTAAGATAAAAAAAAAAATCCAAAATAAACAAGGCAACTAGAGCAGGCCTGGCAAGCCTGCCACTAAGGACCTTGAATTCCAGGGTGACCTGGAACCCTGAACTTCTACTTGTATTTTTGTGTGTGATAAAAGGAGAGATAAAATAAGCCTTTATTAACTCCAAAGACACAGAGAGACCAAGGGCAGATGATTCAGGTAGATTCTTCAGCCTGTGACAAAGAAATCTGAGTCTTTTATGGACTTTTGCCAGGGGTGGAGTTTGCGGGGAATGTTTAGAAACATCTGAGCAGCTGATTAGGGTTTTCCCTGTGGCAGTGGGAAAGGTGAAAGGAAATTGCACCCTGGGCTGGGCTGGAGAACAAGGGAGGAGGTGGTCTCTGGGAAGATAAGCTGTTGTTTTCAGGGCTTCAGCCATATCAGATGGCCACCATAAAAGTTCAGCAATTTATACTAGGGCCACAGCCTATCAGTGTGCACATAAGTTAGTTCAAAATATTAAGTGCTCATTTTCTTCTTTCCCTTTATTTTCCAATTTATGGGTTCAGAAGTATATAAAATTTAACATGGTGTGCATATCAGTCACACACAGGGTATGGGGCATTTGCATATTAAAAACTCTATTATACCCCAAGTTTGTCTATATAGACAAGGATGAAAATGAAACACACATGAAGCATAATTCTGGTTCTTTAGATCACTGCGTGGTTCTAGATAATGCCTTAGGAGACAGTGGAAATCACAAATATAATGATAGCACTGTATGCTGAATTTACAGTGCTAAGAATTTATCATACATGAACTTTTACAATGTCTGAACACGAAATATGTAATTCACAATTTGTTTCCAAATCTATTTTCTCCTGAAGCATTTTATTTCAAATCCTACTTGCTATCATTTCAGCAGAAGTTTCTCTAAATTAAATAAAAAATAATCTACCCCATGCTTCAGCATAAAATTGTATTTCTAATCTAGAAGGAAAAAAGTAAACAAACAGAATTTTACTTTCTTCTTACATAGAGACTAAATGACTTGTATAAGTCCCTCAATTAGAAGCTGGAGCCCAAACTCAAACCCAGTCTGAGTCCAGCTTCATTTGGTCAAGCTGTCCCTCTCCCTCCTTCTCTCCCTCCACCGGCTACAGGGAAACAGCCTTCCTGACCTAGGGTCTAACAGTGGCTACCAGGTGAGATATAGGGGCAGCAAGGCCCTAAGGAGAGTTCAGAACAGAGTTTGTAACTTGGTGGGAAGTTAGCTGCTCTGTGAGGAGTGTGTTTCCTTCCATTTGTACAGATGGTGTCAACTCCCAGCTCTCGGTTGCATTACCACTGTGCTTCTCATCCTGAGTTTCTGTTTGTATTTTGAGGAAACCAAAGATTTTTTTCCACCTTGCATTTTCATTTTGGTATAAAAGTTTTAAATTCTATATTGGCTTATCTACATCCTTTGGACAATCATATTATTGTGAAATACTCCATGAGATTTGTTAAGGCTTGGATATGTGCTCATACCTTCATATCTGTGTTGCCAAGTGACCATCCCTGCGACAATATTTAGGGCTAAGTGTACAGCTCAAGTGAGGGGATTCACAGACATATATTCAGAGTCTTTAAATTCTCACATAAATTCTTCAGCTTTCTTCCATACATGTAAGCAAGAATAATAATAAAACCTCAGGAGCACCATATTACACAATCATACCCAACAATACCCTAAAGGGTTCTTCAGGCAGCCCACTTACAGTAGTTCAAGCTTCCCACCTCACTCACATCTTCTGTTTTAATATTGTTTTAGTATTTCTAGTTGTTTGAAGAAAGAAGTTTAAAAGCCAGTTAGTGAGAGCCGAGGGAGTCCCCTGAAGAAACACCTCACTCCCGTGTCAGTCTTGCGGACAGAGGAGCTGATCAGATGCAGCCCCAAGCTGCCCCACTGGCCACCCAGACTGTCAGCTTGAGCTGTGATTCGATTCATCACTAGAATTTCAGGGGTCTACACCTGGGATGGGGAGGTTATTACCATCATGCGGCTCATAATTATTTATTTTGGCATTGAGGACTGAATCTAGGGCTTCCCACCCACCAGGCCAATGTTCTACCACTGAGCTCCATCCTCAGCAGGGTTCACTGCTATTAAGCCTACTTTTCTTCAACTTTGGCCCTCTACCACCAGATATTTGGAACTCCTGTCCACTTTACTCCTTTGTTATATATTTCTGTTGCTTTTAATTTGTTCTACACAGCGGTATGCATTTTTAAGCCCCCTCACAACCCAGTATTCAATTTCTATTTAAATGTATTTTATTAAAATTTAGATAATATTCTACATATATTTTAATATTTTGAAATATTTTAAATAATATTTTTATTTAAAATATCAATTTAAATTAGTTTAAAGTGAATTTGTATTAAACTAACGATAATCTCTATTACCTCAATAAATTAATTTATTGAATCAATAAATTTTAATAGTATATTAACATATTCAATTGATTTTAATTAAGTTAGCTTAATTTAAGTAACATTAATTTAGGTTTTAAATTTAAATCACTATCCTATGTACCAAAATGTTTAATACAATATAGACAAACTATTTTTATAATATTGAAAACTCACTAAACCAGTGACTCGTCTCATAGAGTTTTCGCCACCAGGTTTTGCTAAAGGTAATACTTAAGAAATGACATCCATAACTGGTCACAAAGATGCCAGGACGCGCTCCCCTCCGCTGCCTTTATCTCGGTACTTTAGCACCCGTGGTGGTGGCGATCGCCCCTGCTCACATCGGCACAGGGCATTTGTGTGGCTGCTGAGATGATGTGAGAGACGCATCCTGTCACTGCTGTGTAGAGTGCTTGCTCACCACGGGCTAGAAGGGCCACTGCACACTCAGTGCTCGCTACTCTGGGGTGCACCTACTTGTCAATCCAGTAATGGGGCAATTTGTTCTGCGGTAGCTGGCACACTTTACAGGGCATCTAATGTACTTCATAATGCTTATAACCCCAGTTTTCCTGGGTACGAAGCAACCAACAGCTTATCAAGGCAGTGCTCCCGGTTTTATTTGTATGCTTGTTGACTATTAAGATTAAAGGGCATTATGCAGCTAGTGTTTCTTTCAATCCAAATGAAAACAAGCATGGTGCCTTTCTATACTGGAAGCATCAGAGGCAAGTGAGCTTGGTTAGCATAATAATCTAAACACCAAAGGTCACATAGCCAAGATCAAAGGTCACATCGCCAAGAAGCAAAAGGGAAGACATTAAAAGCGTGCTCAGTCACGAAAGTACTCTGCCCTGGTTTAATTTATCTCCTGGATGTTATGAAAAGAGTAAAATGAAATCTGAGAAGATTGAACCTTCCAGTGCCTATGGATAAGATGCAGTACGCTGCCTGGAATCAAAGAGACATACTCATGTCATTGTAGTGTGTGAGTAGTAGGTGGGACAAATCATATTTTGGTCTTGCTAAAGTGACAAAGCACACGAGAAGCAAGAGAAATACCAAAGTAAGCAATGCACACCAAAGGAAAATAACTTTCCAGAGAGAATCTTTGTTATAGATAAGCAATCTGGAGAGGAGAGGGGTCATTCCCCCTGTGCTTGGATTCTCTGAATACAGTTAGTTACAAACTACTCGGAATGCTTTTCCAACTTTATCATTAGAGATTGCTGAGGAAAAACAAGCTAACTGCAATCATAGATGAAGTGACAGGTGATTAGCAAGGTAAATCATGTAATGAAGGATGAACAATGCATTCTCCATTAAATATCTTTACACTGTGCATGCTGTGATTACCTTTTGCTAGAAAGGTGAGAGCATCTCATCCTTATATAAGTAGTGCTTCTACCAGGAATCTACCCACTGATAACAATGCTACTATCTACTGAGCACCTGCGTTCCAATTTATCTTATTTCATCTTCAACACAATTACTCGAGCTATGTTCTATGTCCACCTAATATATTAAGAAAAGGATTCTCTGTGAGATTTGAAAACAGACTGAAGACACAGAAGTAGTAAAACGTACAACGAGGACTCAAGTCCCAGGCTACCAATACCAAAGTTTATGTACTTTCAATTCTGTCCCAAGACATACAATGTTTTAGTTTTTCCACAGTGCAGTAATGACTTCTTCATTAAAGGCAAAAGATTTATATGTTCTGAAAAGAAACCAGAGCATGATGTTAACTTCTTAATAAGAAATAGGCAACAGGTATTTTTCTATCAGGTACATACTGATTCCTGCTCGAATGAAGATCTCAGCCTCAAATCATAAAAAGTTGTGAGAAATCTGTGAATACACTGCATTTGTAAAATACATAAAATTTTAAAAACAAATGGAAAACCAAAGAGATAGGTTTTTTGTACTGTTTTTTTCTTCAGGAAAATTGGGACAATAACTGGACTTTTTCTTAGTCATTTCATTGGAGACTCCTGGGCATCAAATACTTTCCATCCCAGGTAGACCAGCTGCCTTCACAGGATCTCCAGTATCTCCATAGCTTCTTTAGAATTTCTCCAATCTCTGTCTAGAACACAGTTTCCATTCTGAGAAAGATGGGGATGGAAGCATTTTCAGATGAAGACACAACCTTATCTAACAGTGGGAATTAAATCACCAGATCCAAGTACTTTATATTAAAAAGCATCAAAAGGGAGACTTCCAAGGTCCCAGCTTGCCTTCTTGGAGGGCCTGGCTTCACTTCTTTCTTTCCTTCCTTTGCTTGCTGCACCCCATCTTCTTCTACTCAGGACCTGATTTGCTTTTCTTGCCTGTGCACAGTGACAGACTTCTTCAAATACTGAGAGAAAAAAAATCAGGGTGTATACAGCAGGCTCCAGGCCCTACCCTGGCACTGGCTCTTCTCAGAAGCTGGCAGCTCGCCCTGTAGTGATTGGCAAACCCCACACAAACTATGATGTGTTTCTTTTTTTTTTTTTTTTAATTAGAAAGTTGTTTATGGAGACTGATGGAGGCTGAGACTGCTCTTTCTGCTCAAAAGACTGAAATCATCTTCTCTTACAGCTGTTGCCACCCTGCTCACATTTGTCTTCAGCCTTCACATGATATAGATTAAGCACCACTCATCCAAAATCCAAGTTGGAAATGTTCCATAATCTAAAACTTTGTTAGAGGCATGAAGCTGCAAGTAGAAAATCCCAAACATGACAACGTGAGACAACAAGTCAGACTTAAAATATGGGTGCATTAAACATATGAAACCAAATTATCTTGAGCCTATGGGTAGAGGATATAATGAAACAAAGGTTATTCCATCTTTAGAGTTAGGTCCCAACTCTAAGGTAGTTTGTTATTAAAACAAATACAAAATCTGGCACAATTCTGACCACAAGCATTTCAGATATGGGATATTGCAACAGGCCACAGTGCGGGCCCCTCCCCGACCACACACGCACTCACTTCAGGGCTGAGCACATCTGAAGCCCACTCATGGACTTCCTTCTACCTCCCTCAGTAGCCCCGTCCATCACATGGAGGATATTAATTATCCCTATCACATAGAGTTGCTTTGAGCATGACATGAAAGGATCCATGTAAGATACATAGCTCAGTTGCATAGTATTTGTCTGAGTTCAACACGTGGCTGCTGCTAGCGCTATTCCCAAATGGCTTTTTCCACAGTCTGCCCTGGCAGGAGGCCTGAGAATCATGATGTTGGGATTTAAATGAATGTCCAATAATTACTGAGGCCTTCTGTGAAAGTTTGAAAAGCATCCTCAAGTTTCCAATGAAACTAAACTTTCTATTTTGACCCTCAGAGGCTTCCTTCTGCCAGGGCCACACTCACATGGAGGTGAATGACTTTAGTTCTGTGAAAGCTAATTCTCCACCTGTTTTGCCTCTTGGAAGTCCTTTATTATGACAGCATTGTATTTCATGCTTTGACTGAAAATAGTGGCAAAACTGTATGAATGTCCTTACTGTCACAGTGCTATGAACACTAGTGATGCTTTTTATTTTTCTTGCTAACCTCTATCCCAGTACTTCTCCAGGAAATGAAGAGCTAGAACCCAAAGTTACCGAGCTCTGCACTTCACACTCTTTTCTGCCTGAATATCACACAAAGGCGGCTGTCATCCCTAGCAACTGTCCTCCCTAGCATCACACAAAGGATATTCTTTTCCCTTCCCTGGCATGGTTCAACCCACAAACAAGGAAAAGAGAGACTGACATTTGAAAAGGTAGGACAAGGAGGGTATGTTTTCTCAGTAAAACATCCAACATACTCTTTGAGCCGACACCCAAGTGCTTTGTGTGGAGGTAATCACTGAAGCAGAGACTAAAGCAGAAGCAGCCAGGGCTGACAAGACGCAGCAGGCAGTCCCAGGCAGCCGCCTCGGGGTGGGGGAAGCACGGCAGAGAAAGTGACAACTAGAAGGAAAGGGGCTAGGGAGCCATGTGAACTCTGCACCATCTGGGTGCCGCAGAATCTCAACCCATATGAGCGCACAGATTTCCATACATCACAGATCTACTCCCAGAAACTTTTGCCAGGCATCCTGGTAGGGTCTGAAAAAGCTCCTTGGCACGTAGCTCAGTTAAAGAATCTGAATTTCCCACAAAATCCAGAGGACTAAAGAAGAACAATTTAAACTTAAGAACCAGAACAACTGTGGAAAATGTGAGTCTTTTCACATCTCCATCTGAGCAGCTTTATAAAGGAGGCTCTTACCTGCTGGTAGGACCAGTCAACATTTGGACAGAGGCAGTGCGGCTTAATTTTATTGAGAGGATATTGTTGTCCACCCTTCACAGAGTATAACTATTCCTGTACTTTTTTTCCTATAATGTAATGCATTCTATATAGGTAAAAGAATGCCCAATGTTTAATAACAGGAAAAAGTAAAAATTTCAGTAATTTGCAGACACAGTACGAATCTAACTAGCAGACCCTAGAATAGTGCAACCTTTAATTTTAGCTACTTCCTTTGTTCTTTTACTGTTGTCCCCTTTACCCTGCCTTTCACCAAAACATTTTCTTCATAATAAAGATTGCAAGTAACAGTTGTGTCAGAAATAGAAACCCTCTAGCCGACTTATTAGATCTATTTCACCGCTAGTTAAGAATAATAATATAACAGCAAGGTTCATTTTTAAATAAAAAGTCTATTTAAATTCACTTGCCCTTAGATTTTACTAATACCTTTTGAAACAAATTTTGCTCAGCCAAGCTATATTGAGAATCACTGATAAAGTGCACAGTTTCTAAGTACTTTTCCAAATTTCTCCTCCCAAGAAGAATTTCTTTTAGTGGAACATTGTTACAATCTTTTATTCCCAATTTCAAGACCCAAGAACTCTGAAAAGAGATCTTCACAATGATAAGCAGAACCTGATCAAATCTGAATTCACTTAAAGGCAAAACCTAACCTGAAATACCATAAGCTTACTTACACTTTTTTATTTACTCTTCAATATGGTACAAATACAAATGTACCTTGTTGTAGAAATATTAATGATTTTTTTATTACTACACAGTGTTGCCATAGTTCCTGTAGCAGGTGGTATGCTACCATTCTAAAATTGGGGGGGGATAACATAAATTCTTCAAACATATCTAGCCTCAAGAGTATCAGATTAGAAAGTGTGGCTCAATAAACATTAATTTTTTAAAAAGTGAGCTAAGAACTCACTAATGACTGCATGCTTCACCATGCTAACCCCAGGCCAGCTCTGACTTTCCAGTCTTTTGAGCAATGATTGTGAGCACTTTTGCCATCTCATTAACCATTCAGCTAAAGAAGAGGCATCTGATATCGCCTGCAGCTACCTTGGTGTCTCTGCCCTCTGCAGTGATGAATGGCCCTGAGCCCTGGGCATCCACTGGGTTGCTATAACACATTATCCATTTACTTTCTCATTCTTCCATCCATTCACTAAGCATTTATTAAATGTTACTATCAAGTACTACATTAGCACTAGAAATATAGAGATGAATGAAACTAGTATGTGCCCTCTAACAGCTCCTAGTTGTAATATCATAAAACATAATGCTAGAAACATGAAATGATCTTCTTTTATCAAGCAGTCATCACCTTTCTAACTCACATTTATCAGGCACTGCTCTGTGCCAGTCACAAAGGACTGAGCACTGAATAGACCATGGGAGGGTCACAGTCTGTTGGGGGAGACTGATGCTCAAGACAAACTTAGCCTTTGGCGGCTGTTCTGACAAAGTGAAAAGAAAATGACAGCCGCTAAGCAGGGCAGGGCTCTTCCCCAAAGGTAGTAATATCTGTGCAGAAGTGCATGATTTTGTAGGAAGACACAAGAGAAAGTGTATTGTAATGAAAGGGGTTAGCATATGCAAAGGTATTAAGATGAGAAATAGTTTGGCACATAAACTGCAGTCCATTCAGAACAGCTAGAGTCAAGGATGCACTTGGAAATGAATTTTAAGAAGTAGAGAATAGCCAGGCCATAGAAGGACTGTGTTCCAAGCCAAGGATTCTGTGCCTTCTCTTTGAGTGAGAAACACCTGAAGGACTTTAGAGCAGCCAAAAGGCATGATCATATTTTTACACTACCTCTTGGACGTGGAATAGTTTGGAGAGAAACAAAAAAGATATTGAATTTTTGTGTCCAGCAAGAGACCCTTAGAATATGTAAACAATATTTGTGTCTTGCAGGACTGGATCTAAGTGAAACAAAAAAGAAAACAAAGCAGGTTTTCAATTCTCCCAGCACCTTCATGCTCTCCCTCTGCTTCTCTCCCCAATGAGCTTCTTGGGTAGCACTGGGATCCCTAAACTTGCCAAGCTGTATGGAGAAAAGAAAGTCCTTTTGAGGCTGAGGCAGGAGGATTGTTGTGAGTTCGAGACCAGCCTGAGCTACAAAGTGAGCTCAAGGCCAGCCTGAACTGCACAATGAGACCCTGTCTCAAAAAAAAAAAAAAAAGAAAGTCCTTTTGTCTTTTATGCAGGATGGTAATATATCAGAAAGCATCTCCCCTTCAATTACTTTTTTCAAAGAGAGACTAGGTAATTTACAAAACACAAACATCACTTCCTTTTTCTTAAGGACCCATGTGATGTTTCTTATGCTTCTGAACTCTACCCAAGAGACAAATTAGTAACTATAAATTATTCACAGGCAGCCCCAGGAGTCAAGATGATATGGCAGACATCTTCTGTGTATTCCAATTGAATTAATAAAATCTAAAAGAAGGCAATATGGTACAATTCAATTTCTTTTTTTACAAATATTGACCAAATGTGAATTTGTTAAATTTTTATTGTATATGTTTAAGGTGAGCAACAAGCTGTTTTACTATACACAGTGACTTTCGGTTCATCTCCTGCTCTTAGAAGGAGCTCAGAAGCACTCCGCAGAATGAAATGTGTATTTTCATTTTCATCCTTTAATAGAACAGTGTTTAGCAATGATTATTCATTTAGACTGAAATTTTTTTCCAGCTTATTACTGGTTACAGAAGACATGATTGGTTACTGGGGTGTGATTGATAAGGTCTTTGCTGCCACTCAGTGTGGCTAAAGTCACATGTACATCTTCATAAGCAAAGTGATATATCATTTGGATAGCATTTGGTCTGAGAGGCTTGTAATGAAATGACCTCCTTCCTCTGTGTATCATTGAGCTCCGCTGAAAAGAGCGAGGCCTTGCCTTCTTTAGCACTACCATTCAACATGTAAGTACCTAGAAGGAGTTCTATAAGAAACCTCATTCAGAAAGGTTAAGTGGCTTAAAGTATCATAGCTCACATGGAAAAGATCAGAATCTAACCTCGATTTCTAATTTATCCACCCACACATTCGCCTCAGAAGAAAGCCTGGTCAATAAAATGTTTCAGGACTCCAAGTTTTACAAAATCTTTCAGATAAGAAAATATTTGAGTACCTTGTTGAATGCTAAGCTTTATCAGACGTGGTGGTTGTGCTAAGGACTTAAATGGATCTACAACATGACAACAGCGTGATTGCTACTCTTCACTGGAAAGTTTAGTTGGAAAGCACTCACTATCCTTAGGTGATGATGGGTAACCTGGAAGCTCATCCAGTTTGCCAAGACTTGGTTTCCTTATCTGAAAACAATTGTAATCATACCATCTTTGTCAATTTTGGGGGATGACTGATGGGTTTAGATCAGCCAAAGTACACTCCATGGATTCTTGTAAATAAAGACTAAGACACCATCACACTCATTTGTTTATGTATCATCTATGCCTTCCTTCACACAGAGTCCAGTAGTTGCCCGAGATCTTACAGCTGACAAAGCATACAATATTGACTATCTGATCTTTTACAGGAAACCCTTGGTTTAGATCAAGAATCCCAAACTCTCTGAGGGTAATGTTTTGATACCTATCCATGTACTGTTTAAAACAAGGCCACACAGCAGGACATGAGCAGTGACCAAGCAAGCTAAACTCCTTCTGTATTTACAGCTGGTGGTCCCTATAGCTCACATTACCACCTGAGCTCTGTTGAATCTGTGGTGGCACTAGATTCTCACAGAAGTATGCCCCCGCCCTGTGAATTTCACACTCTTTATGAGAATCTAATCCCTTATGATGTGAGGTAGAGCTGAGGCAGTGATGCTAACACTAAGGACCAGCTGCAAATACAGATTGACATTAACGGAGAAGTTTGACTGCACAAAGACCATAGTAAATCAA
This sequence comes from Ctenomys sociabilis, assembly GCA_004027165.1. NCBI lineage: Eukaryota > Metazoa > Chordata > Mammalia > Rodentia > Ctenomyidae > Ctenomys > Ctenomys sociabilis. The sequence continues at coordinate 60,419 of PVKA01002840.1, forward strand.
TGGTTGCAGACTCATTTAAAAATCCTATCAATAAGTGGCAAGTGACAATTAACCTGCACCTGGTGGCAGGCTTTACGGTGGCACATGAATTGATGTATCTCAACTGTGCAACTACATATGGGGTCAGAATTTCAATTATAACGTGACACTTTTTTAGTTCACATATGCCCTACCCATTATTTTATTCCCACTGCACTCCATGCACACTTCCACTGCACACTTGCACACTTGTCTCCGTTACAGTTCTGGTAAGGCTGGAAACTAAATCTAGCCAGAATGAGTTAAACACAAATATTACTGTAGGGCTTCTTTAGAAGAAGAGAGAAGGACCCAGTGTTGAGAGAGCAGAAGTACCAATAAAAGGAAAGTTGCATTGAAATGAAAACACCAAAATTCCCTTCTACATTACAGGAAAGGGAAATTCATATTTGCCAAGCCCATTGTGTAGAGTATGTGACAACCAGCTGCCCAGTGAAGTTACAAAAGCTTTATAACTGCTTCACCATGTGGAGTTCAAGCACTTAGTGTCAAAAGGTGAGCATTTGGAATATTTCAAAAAGAAAAGAATATGAATACAAAGAATAGAAGCAATTATTGAAGACCACCACCCCATCCAATGTGTCTGCTCTGAGATTATTATTTTTATTAGCTAAACACTTTGCTAAGGCTCAGAAGTGCTTCACGTGTGGGGAAGAATTTGTCCTGTCTGTTGCTAAGGACACTTGTTGTGAAATTTGGGGGCAGGATACAAAAGATGGCATGTGTTCCTTAAGTCTCACACTGCAAGTAGATGAATTGATTAACCAGCAGACATACTGGAGCACAACTGTTGGAGACTACCAGTGAGCCACCATGGTACACAATCCAGCTGATGAGTCTATCCACGTTGACAACAGGGCAGCATGGTCATTTGTTTTGGTGTGCTACGTTTTTTAAGAGGAGGTTATGGGAGGTTATGTTATGCTGCCAACCAACACTGTAGCTAAGTAACTATTCAAGTACTTGAGTAATCGCATATTGGAAAACCTGAATTGGTCACTTTGTCAGTGTATACACAGTCAGAGTAGTTGCCGTGACTGAACAGTTTTCCCGTTTCACTGTTCCAAAGTGGGCTTTTTGTTTTGTTTTGTTTTGCTTTTCAATTTTTAATGTTGTTTTGCTGAGGACTGAACCCAGGGCCTGCTCCTTGCTAAACAAGTATTCTTCCACTGAGCTAAATCGCTAGGCCAAAGAAAACATTCCTTAATGTCAGTGTTTCTCCCCTGTATCATCCACAGAGAAAGGCTGGCTAGCTAAAAAGTATCACCTGAACTTAACAATACTTTACAGGACATGATTAAAGTTATCAAGCACATTTAGAATAAGTGTCCTTGGGACTGGGATACAACTCAGTGGCATAAGCACCTGCCTGGCAAGCACAAGATCCTGAGTTCAACTGCCGTACATAACTAATTAATTAATTAATTAACTTATTGGTAAAATAAATGCCCTTAACTCACATCTGTCTGTGTACCTCATTGAGGATATGGACACAAAGCACACACGTCTTCTCTTATATGTAGAGGCAAGAATAGATCTAGGATGTGTTAGTGAGTAAGCCTGTTGAATCAACTTTGCCATGCTAAAAGAGGGTTAGTCACTTGAGACCACAAGTGACCATGGCCTTAAAAGTATGTTTACAACAACTCAAACTCTCCAAGTGTTCTGGATTAAAATCAAGGTGGAATGTCCTGAGACTGCCACAGTAGCACTGCAAAGCCTTTTTCCATGCCCAACATCCAATCTTTATAAAGCCATGTTCCTGCAGTGACAGGAACCAAAATGAGACCACAGGTGGATGGAAGCAATGCAGTTCAGATGTCATCACTCCCATGACCCTTGGGTGGGGCTATTTTATTGCAGGGAAACAAGTTCAGGGCTACCACTGTCAACAAGATTGGGAACCACTGGCTTAGATGACTGTCGTGTATATACAGGAATTTGCAATATGGCACATGAACATTAAATCTCATACAGGAATAGGTGACCAGCTAGGCATTAACAGGGCTTGACATTCCTAGAACACTAACCTTTGATTTACTTGATTGTGTAGTTAATATATGCTAAGACTAGGTAGCCAAGTCCTGGTGATCTTTCATACTACTTATAGTTTATGTATATCCACACGATGAAGAAAGATTGAGAGGCTTTAAAATATAAATAAATAAATTTAAGGGCTGGCAAGATTGCTCAGCAGACTAAGCACCTGCTTAGGCAAGTGCAAGGACCAGGGTTTGATCCCAGGCACCACATGCTGCGGGCCCACCACCAGGCAAGCTGAACTGGCCAGCAAGGCAGGGCACAGTGGTACACACCTAGAATCCCAGCACTGGGGAGGCTGAAAATAGGAAGATCACTATGAGTCTGAGCTGCGCAGTGAAACTCTGTACCAAATACATTTTTTTAAAAATTATGTGTTAGGGCCGGGGAGATAGCTAAGTAGAATAAGTGCTTGCCTGGCAAAAGCAGGGTCCTGAATTCAATCCTGGTACCTCAAAAAAATTATGTTTTAAAATAAATAATCTTTAGAAACCAGGAGTGATGGTATGCACTTGCAATCCCAGTACTGGGGAGACTGAGACAGGAGGACCATGAGTATGAGCTGCAAAGTGAGACCTGTACCAAATAAATAAATAAAATAATATTTAAAGGCAAACTTGAAAACAGTAGATTCTGACACAACTTTCCCATAGTAGACCACGTATGCTACGGGAATTAGGAACCTAAAGGACAAATATTCAGACTAGACCTGATGCTAATATGCATCTACATCCAGACAAATCTGATCCTTCAAATGTGAGATGTAATGGAGAGCACAACTCATGAGTTCCCACTTCAGTGGATTTTTATCTATTACTCACCTGAGTAGCTGGTATCTCGATCAGAGTATAGACTACTATAGACTACCTTTGAAGCTTCCCCTGCACCTTCATTCAGGTGATAACTCTCTAAATAACTCAAAAAATATTCTGATACATATCACCATAAATTAATCATGCTGGGTTTTCAAAGTCTTATAAATGGAATCAGGTGTACTTTATGGACCTGGCTTTTTTTGCTGTGGACAAGCCATGTAAATTCAAGAGCAGCCCATCCCTCTCTTGGTTGTGAATTTAGCCAAAAAATAAATAAAGAAAGAAGCAACTAACAAAAGAAAAGGACAGAAACTGAGGAAGCAATCTGTACTGTATCTGTATACACAGATCAAGCATTGTTGGTTAAAGGTGGGATCTTAGGGCTGGCCAAATAGTTCAGCAGATTAAAGTGCCTGCAAGCAGGCATAGGGGCCAAGGGTTCAATCTCAGCTCATACTATAATCTCAGCTCTTGGGAGGCTGTAAACGGATAGATTGCTATGATTCTGATCTAGTAGTGAGACTCTCAACAGCCTGTAGCCCCTTCCCTGAAATTTAAAAAAAAAAAAAAAAAAAAAAAAGTGGGATCTTACTAGTGCTCTTAAGCTTATGCAAATCTCAGCTACGTCATAGTTTTAAAATGGAAAAACTGTTCTTCTCTGTAATGGCCACGGTCCATTGGGGACAGTGCTTCCCTCTGCATGTGTTTTCCTCAGCTTGCTTAGGATAAAAACTTCACCCTCAGCAGTCTGTCCTCTGAGATCCCTGTGACTGTGCCAGATCTCTGAGCCTCAGCTTTACCCTGGTGCCAGCACCTCTGTCTCTAGAAAAACATGACTAGCCCTTCCCTGTAGCCAAAGCTGCAAGCCACCAGGCTGAAAGCCAAGCATGATTAATACCTTGTACAGAATTCCCAAAGCCAAAGGCCTGAAATCTCAATTGCCATATGCCATTTTATTCTCGCAAACTGAACTTCATCTTATGGATTCATTTCAAAAATACGACATTTCTTCTTAAGTAACTGCTACAAAATAGGGTGTGAGTGCTTACCTCAGGGAGACCCAAAGAACCGAACTTTTTGTTTAATTTTTTATGTATCATCTTCCATTAAGATTATTTCCAGCGTCACTTATTACAAGTCAAAAATAAAACAACTATGTCTAATCAAAATACCCTTTGAAGTAGAGCACTAATTCAACATCTTATTATATCGAGGTCTAACAATAAGCACATCTAAGAGACCTGTGATTATACAGCCCCTAGGATGTTATTTCACATCAAGAGCACTGGTTACTTAAGAGATATTTATAAGACATGAACATGATTGTTTAAGATCAAGCTCATAAGGTAAAAATTTTAAACAATAATTTTATTACCATGTATTAATTGTACAGATTAAATGAATCTGGTGTGATTTTCCACACATACAGACACTGTGCACTAATGAAATTCAACTTCTTATCCACCCCCCCTCCCCACAGATATTCTTCTTACCCTTTATAAATCACTTTTGAACACTCAAGTCAACTTTATCTGGCTTCCTCCTAGGAGAGAGAAAATGTAGTAGTACTTTGTGTCTGTGTTTGATTTATTTTGCTTAACAGATTGTCCTCCAGGTCCATTTGTTTTGCTGCAGTTGACAGGATTTCTTCTTTATGGCTGTATAATACTTCACTGTGTATGTATTTCACATTGTCTTTATCCACTCATCTGTTTTGGGGCTCTGTTACACTTTGGATCTTACATACCTCAAAAGGGTCACATGTTAGAGACTTGGTCTCCACTGATAGCATTATTGGGATCTGGTGGAACTGTTAAGAGCTAGCTACAGGGCTTTGTGCAAGCTATTAAACCTTTCTGTCACTTTCACTTCAGTGCCCATAGTGTGATGCTCTATAGCTAGCTGTGTCATACACAATGCAGAGATGGGTAGTGGGGTTCTGGAGGAACATAGTAGGAAGATTCTGTGCATGATACTTTCCAAAGCGGGACCTTTAGAAGATAAGTTACATGGTGATAATTATTTGCCCTCTGATTTCTCTTTTAGTCAACTCTTCTTTGTCAAAAACTCAATTTTCTTTGTTTTTTTTTTTTTCAGAGTTTAGAGGTTTATTTCCAGTCTGTGCAAGACTAAAGTTCAAAGCTAATTTAAGTTTGCTTAAGGAAAAGAAAAATAACAATTCTTGGGATGACGTGCCTTGGGCGATCCATCCCAAACCAGAGAGAATTACATCAGTGTGTCACTATTGCAAGGTGAACAGCTAAAATATCTTAGAAACACAAGCTAAAGAAGTCTCAAACAAAACTTGGATTTTCTGTACATACTCCCTTCAGTGAAGTTAATTCCTGTACACCACTTGTCCAGCAAACTGATTTTCTATTTCCTTTCATTGGACCTAGATCGACTGCAAGACATAGAGAAGGCTTGGTACTGCTTGTGAATTCTCTCCCTAGACAGTAATCTCTTTCTGCTCCTATCTCTAGAAAGAGACCTGCTCTGGCTGCTAGAGAAACTTCTCCTTCATGGAGATCTGCGGGGAGATGGAGGACTCCTCCTCTGACAATCATCTCGAGGGTGACGACCCCAAGAAGGAGGAGGAGCATGATTTTGACTTCTCTTTTCACCGTTGGATAGTTCCACTCTCACACAACAGCCACATAAAGTTCTTCCATCTAGCTCTCAGACAGCATCCTGCCTCTGGAGGATCCTCAAATTCAACAAAAGCAAAGCCAAGAGGTTTTTAGCAACCCACACACTCCGTAGTGGTCTGTAAGAGCCAAAAGCCTGTGCCAGCTCAGTCTTATTGCCATGGTTAACAAGATTCCCTACATAAACCTTACAGTCCAATGGGCAGGAATCATGATGCATCTCAAGATCTGGGGTTAGAAATGCAGGGGTTCTTTTTTTTTGGCAGAACCAGGGATTGAACTTAGGCCCTTGCACTTGCCAGGGAAGTGCTTATTCCACTGAGCCATCTCCCCAGCCTGAACATACACTCATAAGTGAAGTAAACCAGACACACATGTGTAAATATCGTATAGTCTCCCTACTATAAGAAGAGAAAAGCAGAAATACAAATGAAAATATACAACAACAACTAAAAACAATTGAGTCCAATAAGGCAAAGTGAATGGCATATGCTGCAGGATACTAATCAGCTTTTCTTCTGGATGGTTAACAACCTAAGTTGGAGAAATAGAAGAGCCACAAGGCCAGCCAACATTTTGGCCGTAGCCTTTCAAGGTCAGCGAAGACTCAGGACATTGGAGAACCTGCACTGCAACAACATGAAACTCAGTTGAGCATCACATTTTCTGATCAAGGAGATTATGGAGCCACAGAGGAAAGAGACTGATGATCTATAGTGTGCCTGGGGAGAGTCACATGGAGAGAAAACTTTCTCTCAGGCTCTCACAGAAAGCAAACTGGTCAAGCATTGGCCGTGACTCATCCACACAGACAAAGGATCTACAAAATAATGTGCAGGACTACAAGATAAAACCTCAGGGGACTTCACTGAGCTCATAAAAAATATAAAGTACATGAGTTGGTATATAGGTCTTGCTCTGTCTAGGTCTTAATCATCCAGCAGAAAAGTATACAAATGAAGTATACACCACGGAGCCATAATAATAAGTTGAGCTGTAAATGGCTATGGTCAACAACTTCTTCAGATAACTCACTATTGTTGTGGAATGCTGGACTGTGTTGGATTGTGTTGTCAAGTTCAGGCACCTAAATTAGTGGAATGACAATGGAGTGCCCATCTTTGACAGGTGTAGACAAAGGAAGGGGTATAGAAAGGAAGAATCATGATGTGTGTGTGTATGGACAGTACAGTTGGGATAGATAACTCCATGCTTCTACATAATTCTATGAGAGGCAAGATTTGCACTAATGGTGGTTGGACAAGATATTATGTTGGCTTCTAGTACTATGGACAACCACTAGGAAAATAACGAGGTAGAAAGTATTAATTATTGAAACTCTGATGTAATTCAGGTATAAAAAATAAGATATGTAAACAGCTACACTCTTAATTTACTGATAAGAGACATACGCTATAATAATGTCTGTAAGTATAATATCATGTATACACCTTCTATGATACCAAAACATTATGAAAACAGTTTGCAATGTATTAATTTATCAAATCCATCTTGTCAAGGTATCTTAAAACTCTCTCATTGATATTTGTACTTCAATAAAACAAAAATAAAAATAAAATTCAGCAAAGGCAAAAAAAAAAAAAAGCTTCATGTCAAATTTTGTGGTTGGAACTCTAATGACATAATATTTTAGAGTGTAAAGCCAGGAAGAGCTACCATTATAAACCATCATTTTCCTTTCATGTAATATCCTTTTTAAAAAGTGATATATTATTTCATTATCTCTCCATTTTTACACTGATTTTAAATACATAATAAAAGCAATTTCAAAACTAAAAAAAAAAAGAAATGCAGAGGTTCAAAAACCACACGCATGCACTGGATCTTCTAGTCCTCTTCCAACTCAGCTCCTCTGCACACACTCAGTTACCTGGCATCCACAGAACAGCCAAAAACTCAATTTTCTACTCTGTGGATTATCTGAGGAAATTCATCACTTTATACTGTTACTACATTAATTAGGCCACCAGTCACTAACAGAAACATTAAGTTAAGCAAATAGCATGAGAAACCTGAAGTGCTGTGAGAAATACACACTTACTTCCAGAAAACTGCTGCTGGATAATCACATTTCATTAGCCCTTCTGGGAGAAAATGGTAACAGGGCTCTTAAGTAGAAGCAGTCTTCATTTGTAGGATGTCATATATTGATATTTGAGGGATTTAAGAATGCTCTGAAGGGGCCCCTCAACAACCTTCTCCTTGACCTATTTATTAATTGCAAACTTCAAGGACTTCTGAATGGCAAGTTTGATGCTTCTTATCACCCAGCTTTAAAGCTCTAAGAGGGGGCTAGGGATATAGTTCAGTGGTAGAATGCTTATGTCTAGGGGCCTGGGTTTAATCCCCAGAATTTAAAGAGGAAAGAAAAAGAAAAATTCCAAGAAGAGTACCTTTTTAAAATGTAGGTTCGGTAAATTTATCCTTAATACCATTTAACGTCCTTGTGAAGCATTCTGGTTCATGATAAAAGGTCAACTCTTAATAAATAACAAAATTATTCATTTGAGCTATATTAGATATATAGAGAGGCATACATTCTTTGCTGGGATGATACACTATTTGTAAGGTATAGGTACTTCTAGTAATATCAGTTGTACCTGGACTGTATAAACAAACATTTATCAGTGGATATAATTAGCAACATTTTACAGATTAGAAAACTTGAGTTCAGAAATTCTCAGATCAGTCATCTCAGGGAGCCATGTGTAGAATCCAAGACTGTCTACCTTCAAACTGCCTTTTCCACTTATCAAACTACCCCTACTGTGGGGCTGGTGGGTTAGCTCAGTTGTCTAAAGCACTTTCTTGAGCAAAATCAGTCAGGGGCAAGGGAGTGTGGTTCAATCCCTAGCACCAAATGCTGCACCAGACCCTCCCTTAGGGCATCCTGAGCCAGCCAAAAAAAAAAAAAGAATGCTTCTCAAACTGCCCCTACCAGGTTGAGATAGCACAACCTACCAGGCAGAGATGTACTGTCCCATCATTTGCATAAAATCCACAACCTGGCACAAAGGCCACCCATATAATAGGGAGATCATTCGTGCATTCATTGAACAAATGGTTTAAATGAAGGCCAACCAAGAGCCAGACATTATTCTAGGCAATGGGAATAAATAGGTTAATAATGAACTTTATTCTTTAAATCTTCCAAGTCAGTGGAGAACATTAGGCATTGAACTAGAAAAAATATATAAACAAAATTATTTTAGTAATAAGCGGGCCAGGGAGATAGCTCAATAGAATAAGCACTTGCCTGGCAAGCTCGGGGCCCTGAGTTCAATCCAACAAAAATACAATGTGATTAAAATTATTTAGGCAGGGGAGCTACTTAGTTTATATAAGGTGATCAGGAAAGGATTTTTAGAGAAGGTGACATTTGAGATTAGATCTAAGTAACAAAGAAGTGATTAGATGGTAAGGAGTGAGCAAGAAAGAACCCATAAGGGCAAAATCCTAAGACTGGAGATGGCTTGGCATAACCCACACAGTAGAATGTAGGGAAACAAAGGAAGGGAAAATCAGGTGATGCAATCAGAGAGCCAAGCAAAATCTAGCTAATAGACACCCATCGGTCATGGTAGGGAGTTTGTAATCAAAAGCTACTACAGAATTGTAACCCGGAAAGGAAGGGCCATGCATGATCTGATTTACCTTCTCAAAACATCATTCTGCTGCATAGAAAGTTACTTGTAAGGGCAAGGAAAACAATCTGCAGTCTCCTGCGAGAACATGAACAGGAGCTGGTGGGCTACAGATATGACACATATTTTAAAGATATAGTTTGAAGATACAGGACTTGGAAGAATAACTATGGAGAATGAGAAGAAAAAGGAAACTCCTCTGCTTTGAGGCTAAAATAAATGGATAGGTGGTGTTAGTAACTGCCGAGCGTGAAGTTATATATGAGGCATGTTAAGTCTGAGGTGCCTTTTAGTTTCCACGTGGGTATGTGGAGTGGATAATTAGATATCCATGTCAATGAAAAGGTCACCCCAGGAGACATTAGTTTGGAAATCATTAGTGTATTAATGAGTTTTTACCATGAATTTTCTTGGGAGACACTGTAGATGAAGAAAAAAAAGAACCAGCTTCATGATTCCACTGGGTTATTAGATTTGCTAATTTCCTCAAGGAATTTCCTGTTTATTTTCTAATTTATAAGATGTACCTTATAGCCGTAAACCACAGAGTACACCGTTTATTATCTGATAGTAAAGGCATTTCCTCTACATCTTGATCCAATAATATGCAACACATAATTTCATTATGATTTTGATGTCTCAGTGCTTACAGCACTTTATATTCATTAAATAATTCTACAGTGTCACTTTTATTGAGGAAAAGTAAAACAATGCTGAAAGTTTCTCTTAGTTTTTCTTGTCTCAAGTCAAGCTTTCCTCCTTCAAGTCTCTACTACCTGTTAAGTCCATTGTCTTTGTCTTTTATTATATGCTGGATTTATATTTTGTGACCAAAGCCAAGGCAGTTTTCACCCCTTTCTCCATATTTGGACGCAGTCATGCAAAGCATGGTTCTTTTTTGAGTACATGAACACAGTAAAATCAGTTAGACTTGTAAGTTAAACCCTTAAGCATAGCATTTCCTTAGATGGTCCATTTTCCTCAAAAGGAAATGTAAAATGCCTACCCAACACACTTTATGAGTCTTAAAATAGATATGGCCATCATACACAAAAAATTTATGTAACTTTCTAGCAACGTACACTAAAATTTAACAGCTCATTCCATGTTTCACTTCAGACCTGCATCAGCAATGCAGTGCATTAGTTGCACCTCTTTTATACCCTGCACACACCCATCCCCTCTTAGTTACTGCACCAACAACAGATGAAGGCCTGTGGTGTCCTTGGGACACAGCACTTGTCTTTGAGGAAATTAAAATCTAACATGAAAAAAATTTTTTTGAATCTAACATGGGACACAACAACGAACAGACCACCTACTCAATGCCATGTGACAGGTGGTGCAATGGTGATGTGTTCTGGATGTGACAAAAGCACTCTCATAGAGCAGGCAAACAGAAGAGGTCAGGCAGACTCAGAGATTTTGGCTGAAGCTTCAGGACTCCTCGTCATACAGAACTTTTCTGGGATCTTGGCTCTGTGTTCTCATCATCATGCATCTTTATAAGCTTTTTAAAAATAGGTGGTTTTGTATCTCTGTCTTAAAGAGGGCTGCTGACTATACATTTCTAGCCCTACAAAACCCGAGCCAGAATCCATGAGCTCATGGAAATTTTTCAGAGGAAGATGACAGCAGGGTCCTGAGGACAGACTAAGGTGGGGCTTGGCTCATAAAGGATGCTGTTCCCAGGCAGAAGGTAACAAGGGCAAAGCTCTGGAGGTGAAGTCACAGCGCACAGCTGGGAAGCAGGTCTGCTAATACTGCTCTGGACAGTAGGATAGGCTGCAAGACAACCACTTAAAGAGCTGTAACAAAAGTTACAGGGCCTGGATGGTGGAGAGCCTCGCATTTCCTGGCAAGGAGTTTGGATTTCATGCAAAAAGAACCTGGAGTGTACGTTAGAATGATCATCTGGCAGAAGGCAAGAAAATAGGTGAAAAAGTGGCAAGTGGTGAGTTCAGAGGGGAGACTGTTGAATTTCACTGAGAAGAAATGGATACCTCTCAGATTTCTTTCCGTTTGCCTCACTGGTGAGAGAGTGATTCATAGTTGTTCTAATTCAGGAAAAGGGATGAATATATTGTTTTATTGGGGCATGTGAGAGAGACAGACTTAACTCTTAAACTGGAAATGAGAGTCTTCACATTCAATGGTCTAATAAAAAATAATCCTGGATTTTGGAGATTAAGAGATAAGGTATAATATGGACGGTAGCTGGGTCATAGGACCCTCACATCAAATCTGGCCCAGTGTCTGGGTTTGTAAATAGAGATTTATAGGAACACAGGCAGCCCCATCAAGCTGAGTAGTACCAACAGAGATCATATGGCCCACAAAGCTTAAAATAATTTACCATCTGGCCCTTTACAAGAAAAATTCGCTAACCTCTCATGCAGAGAAATAAAAAAATAAAACAGAATGAAACCAACATCTAGTTAAATGGGAGTGAGAGGAAAAAGAATCTTGGGAAAACACTAAGAGGAGGAGAAGGAAACAAAACAAAAGGGACAGAGCAGCAGCAAGAAAATACAAAGGCAGAGACAGCAAGTTAAAAAAAGGCCCAAATCTTAAAATGATACTATAATATCTAGCCAAAAAGAAAACTTGGTTAGCCCAGCTGAAGCAGTCTGAATGGCACTGATATGTACAATAAGCTTCTAGTTAACCTTTTATAGCCCACTACTACCCCACTAAATTGTCATTACTATCATTCTTTCAAACTCCAATCTAAAACCTTATATTCAGGTATCACTCTTACACGCTGATATCCACTCTTCTGCCTTCTTACAAATAGCCATAAATCCACCCCACACCTTCCTTCTCCATTCCTCCTGCATATTCTGTCCCTATAACCCAATCCATTGCATACTGTATCTATTCCATGTTACTTTCATTTTTTAAAGATTTTTGTTAAAATTATTTATTGGATACGAGGGCTCGCTACACAGTTCAGACTCAGTGATCCTCCTGTCTCAGCCTCCCCAGCACCGAGATTATAGGCATGAGCCACCACATCCAGTCTCAGGGTAGCACTGCATGGGAACCAGCATGGCATATGGTACTAGGGATCAAACCTGGGTCATTGCTCCTGCCAGGCAGGCACTTATACTGCCAAGCTCTCTCCCCAGCCTTCCATGTTACTTTCTTAATTGATTTTTCTCTCTAATTTTTCTTACTTAAAAATGATCTTATCTTACTACATACTTTAGATCTTTGTGAGCTACTTTGCAGAAAGATCATGATTATCCCTTGGAAGGCATATTACAGCTAATCATCTTGCCTATAGTTTTCTTTGATATTTTCTGGGGTGGGCTGCACATGGTTTTTGTTTTAATCTCTAGATTCTTAGTTCAAGGAGGAGTTTATTTTTCAGTCACACTGAATTTCTAAAGGGAGGGAGGTTCCACAGGTATCTCTGTCCCCATGGGTCAGGGACCCAGGTTGCCTTCATCTTCATGCTCTGCCCATCCTCAGTGCATAGTCCTCTCAGGAGCTGCTGGGAAAGCAGCGCTCACTGTTATCCCAGTGGGGAAGGCCAGGAAGCAGCAAGAAGGTAGTTGGCCCTGAACTCAGCCACAAGGGGGATACCTAACGTAACAGAGGCTGCAAAATGAAGTTTCTCTGTGTACTCAGGGATGAAAGGACAACCGACATTAATGACCTCCAGCAATTTCTACCTTACCCTTTTCTCAACACTCCTTTTTTCAGTCTGTCCTGCACCTCACAGCCTTACAAATCTTTCTAAAGACCCGACAAGCATTATTCTACTTCTTGATCCATCGTTTGCTTGCTTTGCAGTATGGGGATGAACCTGGGGCCTTCCACATGTTAAAGAACCATTCTACCACTGAAACACCACTTCCTGCTTCCCAAATACACATGCACAGTTTTGGCTCAGGGCCTTTGCTGTCCCATCTACTGGCAAGGCCTTCTTTTACATATTAGTATGAAGAGCTCCTCAAAATGGAAATGAGCTTCATGTCCTTGCCCAAACATTTCCCTCTCGGTGAAGGCTTCCCGCTTGCTGTGTTTAATACAGAACCCTCTGCCTGTCGCTGCTCTATTTTTCTCATACCATCTAGCTTGTGGCTTACCTGAGCCCACTACTGGAGTACACGCTCCATGAAGGAGGGATTTTTCTGTCTTTTTCACCTTTCAGTTCCCAACATCAGTAATGGGGCATAGAACATAATAGGCACAGCAAAGTTCTGTTTGAAGGAACGCATTTCAGTACTCCACAGGGTAATCATGTAAAGGCTGGCTACAGGAAGAAGACTGGCTGTGGGGAGCAGCAAGCACCTGATTACGCGGAGGGGAGGGGCTCGAGGACCTTAGAGAAGCAGAGCTGAAAGCTGGAACCCAGTTACGCCAGGGCCCAACCCAGCTTTATACAAGGGTCTGGGGCAAAACCACTGAAACTCTCTAATAAAACAATTACAGTAAAACAAAATGTGATATTTTTTGCTTTTTACAAAATAGCCACTGGGCTGGGAAGATTACTCAGTAGTCTGAGCCCTTGCCTGGCAAGCACAAGGACTCTAGTTTGATCCCCAGTACCATGTGCCCTGCCAGCTCCAAAACCAGGCATGGTGGTGCACACCTGTAATCCCAGAGCTGGAGAGGCTGAGACAGGAGAATCACTATGAATCTGAACTGCATAGTGAGACCCTGTACCAAATAATTTTCAATGTAACTGAGGATATGGTAAAATGTTAAATAAATTGACACCATTTTTTAGAGGAAGTAGGTACAAACAGAGCCACTCTAGCATGACTATTCTCTATTCCAGTTAGTGTACTTGCAAACTTTTACATTTAGCAATAATCACAGATGAAAATAAAAACATAAAAATGGGCCTTTGCTATGTCAGTACTTGTAATTTAAGCAACAATGGAAACACATGACCAGTGAAAAATAATAATGCAATAAAATGCCTCATCCATAAGGCAGAATAGCACGTAGCCTTTAGATAATCACATTTTTGTTGGTTTTTCAATAGTGGGGTTGGGGTTGGTGACTAAGCCCAGGGCCTCAGCACAGAGCTGCTTTCCCAGCCCCCCCCCCTTTTTTTTATTTTGAGGCAGGGTCTCTAGAGTTGCTAAGTTGCTTGCGATGGACTTGAACTTGTGATCCTTCTGCCTTAGCCTCTAGAGTGCACAGATCTGCAGATGTCACAATTTCATAGAAACATTCTCAAATGTGAGAAGATGCGATGAAAGGTGTTTATTTATTTGTATATTTAAATAGTATCTTAAAATAAAATCCAGCATGATTGAGATGTTAAAAAAAAGATGTGGGAAAATACTCAACCTGACATTCAGTTAAAAAAAAAGTAGGGGTTCAGTGTCTTGTTTCTGAAGACAAACTAATGTGTGTAAGTCCCTGTTCTTCCACGTACAAACTGAGACTGCTGGCAACTCGTTTAACCTCTAAGCCTCAGTTTCTTCCACTCCATGTGGGATAATAACAGTTCTCAGAATTGTCACAAATACAAAAAAGATTATGATGGTAAAACACTTAGGTTGTGTTTCACACAGAAAAAGCCCCCAAATATGTTTATGAGAGAAAATATTTCAAAAATCAATAAATATTTTTAAACCCATCCTCAAGTTTTTAAGGTAATAATTTGGAGGCCAACTAGATAGCTGAGCAGGCTAAAGTGCCTGCATAGGCAAAGCACAATGGGTGGGGTCGGCTTCCCAGGAAGCCATGATGGCCCTGCCCCCCTCCCCGGGTGGGGGAGAGAGTGCTGAGGTGGAGACTGAGACTGGGCGTGGTGGCACACGCCTGTGATCCCAGCACTTGGAAGGCTGAAAACAGAATCACTATGAGTCTGATCTACATAGTGAGGCTCTTACACCCTGTAGACTCTGCCCTAAATTCATAAATAAAACAAAAGAATTTGGCTAAGCCATTGAGGACCTCTTTTGAATTAGACTTTTATGTAGCCTTCCATCCTCATGCCATGAATTTCAGTTATTTAATGATCTTTGTCAAATCTTGATTAAGAAGACTTTGCTCCTGTACGAAGACAATTTGGGATAACCAATTATCTATAGATAATAGGGCTTAAAATCCCGTGTTTTCAAAATTTGTAATAAGTGCTTGAGGAGCAGAAAAGACACAGATGAAGTTAAAAGCCTCAATTCATGTTATTATTTTACAGTCTTTTATAATCAAGTTAAAGATTCAGAAATAGAAAAGTCAGAAATAGAAACAGTCTAATATGAGTAGAAAAATAATAACTTTTCAACCTTTATACAAATATGTTAAAAGTGGTGGAGGATGGAGTCTTAGCTGGCTAATGATAAAGTATTTTGTGATGCTCACATCAGAGGTTGAGAGAGAAATACAATTTCTCCCCAAGTTATCCCACATCCTACCAATCAGACTATCTAACTTATATCTGTAAGAAAATATGACCTCGGGTCAGGACAGCTTTCTCTAGGAAACCAGCACTAAGTAAGCAAACACCTTTCCGTGAAAACAGGTGTCCAGACAGCCCCAGTTGTGTGCCGTGCAGCTGGGGAGCCTAACTTGGCCTGGGAAGGAGGAAAGTCGCAGCCACAACCCTGCCATTGCGCAGGCAGGTTGGGAGGAGCCAGAAGCCAGCGCAGCTGGACCTGGCCAGCTTTAGCAAGCATGTGCGTGGCTCTGGGACATTTGGGCAGCGCCTACATTGCTGAGAAAGTGGAGGTGCCTTCTCTTGATTTTTAAGTTAGCCTACAGCAGAAATACTGCTCCCTCGAGTTCAGGATGCACACGCTTCTCTGTGCTAGATTCTGCACAACTAGTTTTCTCTGAGCTGTCCTTGAACAGAAAGAAACCTGACCTTGTCATAACTATTTTAGAGTAAATGGTCAGGCAACATGATTTGCTCTTCATCTTAGAGCTGAGTTCATTCTCAGATTATGTCCCTGGGAACGATTTATTCAAAACTTGGAGGGCTTGCCAAGGCAAGCATGAGTTTTAAGGCAGGCTGAGTGGAGGATTCATTTTTTGAGCACATGCTCCTAAAATAATTACCCCTGTTGCATTCATGTTTATGTTAAACACCCAGGGGGCTAATAGTGACCAGATGCTGCTAAAAGTTCTCCCAACTCCGTGAGTTGCTGTGGTGGGTGAGCCAATGGGCAACTCGTAGAACCCAGCTGGACTGAATCAGTGTGGAAGGCCCACCTGAGGATTGTGGCCAACACTGTAAAAGGAGAGTGGAGGGGAAGATGGCAAGCAGAAGTGAAATTGTTGGATCAGGTTGTAGTTCTAGTTTAAGAAATATCACAATAGAATATGGATTTTAATAACTTTTTATCCAATTATCCCACTGAAAATACTCATTTTTAAAATTTTAACAAAGATAGGTGGGCTAAAAGTATAGCTAATATTTTGGCTCTAGCCCTCCAATGTCAGGGAGGACTCAGGACATAAGAGAACTTTTACTGTAACATCCTATAACTCAGTGATGTCCCAAATTTTCTGATCAAGGAGATTATAGTGGTAGGATTCTCACTCCGATTAACCATATATGAATATGAAATATGCAGAAGAAAGTGATTGATGATGTCAAGTGTGCCTAAGGAGAGTCACATGGAGAGAAAACATTCTCTCAGGCTTTCATACAGAGCAAATTGGTCAAGCAAGGGCCATGACTCATCCAGATGGTGACACCGACAAAACATCTACAGGTGCTATACGTGGTTCCAGGGTAAACCCTGGCTGACCTTATCAGATAGCAACAGCTACATTTTTAGTTATAGGGGGTCTTGCTTTGACTTGATCTTAAGCATCCAGCAGAAAAGTATAACCATAAGGTATAAAAAATAGAGCTGTATTAATATGCTGAGCTGTAAAAGGCTCAAGTCAACAAATTTTTTTAGGCAAAACATGGAACACGTATCTTCCATCAAGTATTGAGATACTAAACTCTAAGTCCATACAGAATATGAAGTATAAACAAGATTTTTTAAAATAGGAATTAACACTTACATACATTTACACAGATATTTAGAAATGTATCCATATACAGCATTGTAGCAGGACTGTCTTGTGACGTCTTTTGTCTTATTTTTCATTTATTACCCTTTAAAATTTTTATATTTGAAAGACAGTATAGTAATAGTTGGCATGCCATGAAAAGGAGTACATATTTAGAAGACCAGAAAGGCAGGCATTTGAAGCATGACCTTCTATTACACTTTGTTGAATTCAGTGCAGTTGCTTGGTTTACAGGTATCAACATATATAGTTAATCAGAGTGAGAATCCTACCACTTAACTACTAGTTTCAAAAATCCCCTGGCGTTTCTCAGGATCATTGTCTTACCTGTCTAATGTGTATAAATGAATGGTTTTGCCCCTGTCATGTTTCTCAGTTTTTCTCCTTGCCCTCTCTTCATTGTCCAATTCTCAAGCTCTCACTTTCCTTCTAACTGTATTATACATTTCTATTTGCAATACTTCTTTTGGGTTATACTAGGAAGAATGTATGATATTTGCACAAGTGGTCTAGTTTATTTTGCTTATAAGTATATCTTCAAGTGGCATCCACTTAAATATGAAGTCTTCAAGTTTATCATTCTTTACAGCTGAGTAATACTCTGCTGTATAAAAATACATCTTTTTCAACCATTCCTCATGTGGTGGGCATCTTGATTGTTTCTAAGAATTGGCTATCACAAATTGTGCTGCTATAAACATAGGTATAAATATATCTCTATGATATGACGTTTTCGGTTTCTCTGGGAAAATTACCAGTAGGGGGATAGCTGGCTTGAATGGGATTTCCAGCCCTATTTTTTTTTTTTAAGAAGTCTCCACATTGATTTCTACAATGGTTGTACCAGTCTACATTCCCACCAGCAGTGGAGAAGTGTTCCCTTTTCCCCACAACCTCTCCAACATTTGTTGTTGGTTGATTTTTTTTATGATATCATTCTTTCTGGAGTGAGATGGTATCTCAGTGTTGTTTTAATTTGCATTTCATGGATGCCTAATGATGTGGAACATTTTTTTCATATATTTATTTGCTTCTTTGATTTCATGCTGTGAGAAGTGTGTGTTCATCTCCGATGCCCATTTCTGGATTGGGTCCTAATATTTTTTAGTACTTTATAAATTCTAGAGAGCAGACCTTTGTTTGAGTGCTTATAAGTTAGGTTTTTTTCAAAATTGTGGGTTTTCTTTTCACTTTGTTGGTAATTTCTTTTGATGTGCAAAAACTTCTCAGTGAAAGATGGTCCCAGTTGTTAATTCTTTCAAATGTTTCGCATGCGAATACATGTTTGTTCGTGAGCTCTTTACCTACCCCAATGTCTTCAAGAGTTCCTCCTACTTTCTCTTCCAGGAGTTGAGTGTTTCTGTTTTAATGTTTAGATCTTTAATCCATTTTGACATTAGCTTAGTACATGGTGATAGACCTGGGTCAAGTTTTAGTTTTCAACGTGTGGAGAGACAATTTTTCCAGCACCATTTGTTAAAGAGGCTATCTTTCTTCCAGTAAGCGTGTTTGGCCCCTTTGTCCATGATCAGGCTAAGTGTATTTGTAAAGACCTCTGCATCTTCTAGTCTATTCCATTGGTCCTTGGGTCTATTTTGTTGCCAGTGCCATGCTGATTTTATCACAGTAGCTTTGTAGTATAATTTCACATCAGGAACTGTAATGCCTCCTGAATTGTGTTTGTTGGCCAGGATTGCCTTTGCTATTCTAGGTCTTTTCTGGTTCCAAATAAATTGTAGGAATGATTTCTCTAGGTCTGGGAGGTATTTTATTGGTAGTTTGATACACATTGCATTGAATCTGTACAACAATTTTGAGAGTATGGTCATCTTCACAGGTTGGTTCTTCCTATCCAGGAGCATGGAATATTTTTCCATTTTCTGAAATCCTCTACAATCCTTTTTTCAGGATACTATAATTTGTCATGAAAAGATCTTCTACTTCTATAGTTAGATGAATTCCAATGTATTTCATTTTCCAGTGTGCTATTGTAAAAGGTATTGTTTCTATAGTTTCCCTCTCAGTGTGTTTGTTATGTGTGTAGAGGAATGCTACTGACTTTTCAGTACTGACTTTGCATCCTGTATGCTACTGAATTTGTGTATCAATTCTAGTAGCTTCTTGGTGGAGTTTTTTGGGTCTTCCAAGTAAAGTATCATGTCATCTGCAAATAGTGATAATTTAACTTCTTCTTTACCTATTCTTATTCACTTTATTTCTCCCTCTTTTTTCAAAGGCTGTAGCTAATTATTTCAAAACTATATTGAATAGGACAGGTGATAGATGACGTCCTTGTCTTGTACTGGATCTGAGAGTGAAAGATTTCAGCTTTTCCCCATTTAGAATTATATTAACTGCTGGGTTGTCATAGATGGCTTTTATCAGATTGAAGTAGGGGCCTTCTATTCCAATTTTCTGTAGAACCTTGAAGATGAATGAGTGTTGGACTTCCTCAAAAGCTTTTTCTGCATCAATTGAGAGGATCATGTGGCTTTTAGTTTTCACTATATTGATATTACATTTATAGAGTTGCAAATATTGAACCATCCTTGCATCCCTGGGATAAATCCTACCTAGTCATAGTGTATGATCTTCTTGATGATTTGCTGTATTCTGTTTGCTAGGATTTTATTGAGTATTTTTGCATCTATGTTCATGATGGAGACTGGCCTGTAGTTCTCTTTTTTAGTTGTAACTCTCCCTGGTTTTGGTATCAGTATAATACTTGTCTCCAGGAATGACTTTGGGAGAACTGTTTCTTTTCACTGATGAGTTTGAGGAGTGTAGGCATTATATCTTCTGTAAATTTCTTGTAAAATTCAACTGTGAATCTATCAGGACCTAGACTTTTCTTTGTCGGCAGGCTTTTTATTACATTTCCTATTTCATTGGCTGTTATTGGGTTATTGGGAGTTGTTATATATTCTTGGTTCAGTTTCGGTAATTTGTACCTTTCTAGGAATTTGTACTATTTCATCTGTGTTTTCCAGTCTGTGAGTGTAAAGATTCTCGAAGTAGCTATCTTCTGAATTTCCGCTGGCTCTGTGGTGATTTCATCCTTTTCTTTCCTTATTGCTTGTATTTGAATTTTTTCTTTCCTCTTTTTGACGAGGTTAGCTGTGGGGGAAGGGGTAACTATTTTATTTAGTCTTTCAAAGACCCAGCTTTTTGATTCATTGATTCTTTGAACTGTTTTCTTCATCTCAATTGAATTATGTTCTGCTCTAATCTTTATGATTTCTTCCCATCTTTGGGTTCTGGGTTTGGTTTGCTCTTCCTTTCTAGATGTTGGACGTGCCGCATTAGTGTGTTTATTTGTTCCCATTCTGTTTTCCTAATGTGCGGGTTCATAGGTATGAATTTCCCTTGGAAAACTGCTTTCATTGCATCCCATAAATTTCAATAAGTTATGGTTGAATTTTCATTGAATTGTAGATATTGTTGAATTTCTTGTTTAATTACATCTGTAACCCATTGATTGCTGAGTAGCGTGTTGTTTAATTTCCATGCATTTAGGGGAGTTTTCTGGTTTCTTTTGTCTTTTATTTCCAGTTTCATTGCACTATAGTCAGATAATATGCATGGGATAATTTCTGTTTTCTTGCATATACTTAAGCATGAGCTATGGACCAGTTTGTGGTCTATTTTAGAGAATGACCCATATGCAGCTAAAAAAAAATGTGTATTCAGCTGTGATTGGGTGGAACACTCTGTATATGACCACCAAGTCCATTTGTTCCAGGCTCTGGTGCAGTTCTACTATTTCTTTCCTAATTTTTTGTCTGGTTGACCTGTCTTTCTGGGATAAGAGGGTATTGAGCTCTCCTGCTAAGATTTTGGTATTGGACATTAGATTTTTCATGTCCATTAAGATTTGTTTTACATAGTTGGGTGGTTCTGTGTTTGGTGCATACATATTTATGAGTATTACCTCTTCCTGTTGAATTTTTCCACTAACCCGTATATAGTGGCCTTCTTTATTTCACTTGATCATTCTTGGTTTAAAGTTGAGACTATATGAGAACAAGATTGCTACCCCTGCTTTTTTCTGCAATGCTGGGGCATGAAGTATTGTTTTCCATCCTTTTATTTTAAGTCTATGAATGTCTTTTTTAAGTGTGTTTCTTGTATACAGCATATTGTTGGGTTTCGTTTTCTAATCCAATATGCCAGTCTATTTCTCTTAATTGGTGTATTGAGTCCATTTACATTCATGACTAAATGTGTTGACTTATGATTGGCATGTTATTTACGTGCTGTTGTTTACTCCTTTTTGTCCTGTGTTTAGTTGTTTGCCCCGTTTAGTGGGTTCCTTCTGTTCTCATTCATGGAGTTCTGGTCATTGTAGTCCCTCTCTAAAATATCTTACAGTACCCTGTGTAGGGTTGGCTTTGTCATCATGAAACTCTTTAGTTGTTCTTTCTCATGAAGTATTTCACATCTCCATCAAACTTGAGAAAGAGTTTTGCAGGGTATAGTAGTCTGGGCTGGAACTTATTTTCACAGAGGACTTGAAGTACTCTCCTTCGTGTTCTCCTTGCCTTCGTGGTTTGTGAAGAGAAGTCAGCCATAATTCTGATGGATTTTCCTTCTAATGTGTTCTGCTTCTTTTCTCTAGCAGCTTTCAGTATATTATTCTGGTGTTGGAGTTCTGGGATCTTCACTATTGTATGTCTTGGTGTGTTTTTATTTGGGTTGAAGTTATTCTGCATTATTTGATTACCTGAACGTTAGATTGTTTCCTCATACTTGGGAAGTTTTCTGCTATTACTTTTGCCCATATTCTTTTTATATCATTTGTATTTACTCCTTCTTTCTCATTTATGCCTATTAGTCTCACATTGTTCATCTTGGCATCATCTTGCATGTGATGAATTATTGTTTCTTGCATCCTAGTTGTTTTTAAGAGATCTTTTCTTACCTTTTCACTAGCTGCACCAGCATCTTCAAGATCTGAAACTCTGTCTTCACTTTCACTCAAACGGTTTTGTAGGCTTATGTTTGATATTTTAAGTTCCTCTATATCTCTTCTATTCTGCTTCATAAATCTATTTCTTTCTTGTATTGCTCACCCAAGGAATCCATCAGTTTTCTAATATCCTCCAATTTTTATTAATTTCTTCTTTAGAAGCAGTTTTAATTCTTTTACTGCAAAGTTTTTTTCAAATTGGGTTTCTTCCATATGTTTATGCATTTGATTCTTAATTTCAGATGCTATGATTTCGGGGATTTCTTTTTTTATTTCAGAAATAAATTCTACTCTCTGTTCTTCTATGCCTTTCTGCTATTGCTTATTTACTTCCGATGCTATTAATTCATACAATTCAGTTGAGTTGGTGTCCTCAGCACTTGATCTGGGTGGGCATTCCGTTTCCTCCATATATTTCTGTATTTGATTCTTTACTTCAGATGCTATGTGTTCAGATATTTCTGTTTTTATTCCAGAAATAAATTCTGTTCTGAGTTCCTCTGTAACTTTCTGCTGCTATTTCTTCACGACCAATGCTATTAATTCATACATTTCAGCTGAGCTAGCGTCCTCTGCACCTGTTCCAGGTGGGTTTGAGGTCTAAGATTGCATTTGGCTACTTGTTTTTATCATTTCTTATACCTCTGACCTTTGACCTTTGGTGTAGAGTTTTGGTGCAGTTCTAACCTTAGCACCTTATGAAATTCAGGTATTGATATACCAAGTTCTAGTTCATGTAGTTGTGCCTGGCTTGGGTCTGGCTGCTGTGCTCAGCTCCTTCCTGTTGCTGTCCTTGGAGATGAGCCTGTTGTCCCCCTTTGACAAGATGATCTGCTCCTGGATTAGCTGCTTGGTTCTGACCCTTGTCTCACTGCAGGGACTTCAGCTTCAGAGTTTCACCCCAGGCCTGTGTGCCAGGCCTAGGCTGCATGTGGAGTGGTATTTGTGGGGCAGGAGAGCACAGAAGCTCTCTCACACACAGGGCCTGGGCTTTGGCGATCTGCAGGGCTCCCAAAAGGATGGTGGATGTGCTCTTTCACAGGGCGGGTTGTGCTGGGTCTGGAGCAGTGGGGCAGGACCAGAGAATGCTGGGAAAGGCCTCTCTCACTCAGCGGGCCTGGAGGTTCTTGCTCACAGGGTGGGCTGTGCTGGGTCTGGGGCGGCATGGCAGGACCAGAGAACAAGTCAATGACTTTTGAGAAGTTGTGCTGATAACTCACTACTATTATGGACTATTGGACTATATTGGGTTATTTTGCTGAATTAAAATACTACAATCTTTGAACTGGCATCAAGTATGAAAAGGTCCTTGAAAGACTTCTCCAAATACAGCTTCTCTAACTGCAATGAAACACACATCCCTGAAAAAAAAAAAAAAAAAAAAAGGTAGATATACCGGGAGCCATGGAAGCTAGGAAATTGTTCAAATGTGTGTAGGCGGGGCTAGATCTCAGTGTCTAAAGCCAACAAGCTACCTCAGTCCTGTCTGGTTAAGGTCAGCTATTAGTCACTAGGAAACCTTATGTCACGTGTTACTAACTTTGCAAAAGTATAAATAAAGGACAGTTCTGTTGTGGAAAAAAAAAATATATATATATTAAAGTTAGGATAGTTAGAATAGATATACAGCTACTTTCTCTTAATTCAGTGAGAGGAAAGGTTAGGTTTGTAATAATATTGTTTAGACAAGATATCATGTCTACATCTTATACTCTGAATAACTACAAAGAAGGCAACAATATACAATGTAGTAATTGTTGTAACTGTGTACTAACCTATT
This sequence comes from Ctenomys sociabilis, assembly GCA_004027165.1. NCBI lineage: Eukaryota > Metazoa > Chordata > Mammalia > Rodentia > Ctenomyidae > Ctenomys > Ctenomys sociabilis. The sequence continues at coordinate 84,373 of PVKA01002840.1, forward strand.
TTGAAACTTCCATTGCTATTCTTTCTTTTTGTCTCATTAAAATGAAAAAAACTTTGTATTAAAATATGTGTAGTATTTTTAAAAAATTAACAGCTTTATTGCATCAGATCCGGCATATAAGGAGTCAAAAATTACTCAAAGGTATGCTTTTATGTCTATCCCCATAAATTGATGACCACCAGTAAGGAAATGAAGGTGCCCGGCACACACGAGTCCTCCTGACAGCCCCTTCATCCCCAGACTTTCCGTAGCTATGAGTTACACTGCATTTCCTAGAGCATCATATAAATGGAACAACATAGTGTGTATATTTTTGTTTGACTTTTTTTCAATCAGTGTAATTACTTTGATATTTGTTCAGGTGGCAGAGTAGTCCATAGCTCATTCCTTTCCATTGTGAACCACATCAATCTGTTTACTCATTCTGAAAACTTCAAATAGTACAATTGACTTTTCATTCAGTGTAAGAGAAGACTCCCAGATGCTGATTCATGTTATTTCTTAAACTTATCCCTGTGACTCCCAAAGAGGGCCTTGTTTGCAAACACTGGTCTAGGGTGTAATTAGGGCAGCTTGACAAGGGACAGTATGACAGCCACATCAGGCACAGGTGTGTGAGCTGTGCAGATTAGGCGCAGGTCAGGCCAAGGGAAGCCAGATAGAGTTTATTTCAGGTGGCACGTGCAGGACTCTTTCTGACAAAACAGCAAATTTCAGGGCAATTAGACAACTACAGTGGGTGAGCCCCACCTGGTCAGCATAGGGTAGCCAAAGCGGCCAGTACCCTGGATAGCTCCCTTTGATACAGTAAGTTCACCAAGCCTGAGGGTTTTTACTGCTACAAACCAGGTCTCCTGTGATAAACAAGAGGCCTTGTTTGATTCTTAAAAGAGCTTCACAATAGGCCAGACACTCTTTTTGATGCATAAGAAAACTGTGCTTCCTTCCCACACTATAATCACCACTAAGTCTTCTGCTCTATCCAGGAAGAAGGACTCACAGGATGCACTTGAGGTGTCTGTGCCCTTGGGGATTAAGCAGGGTGATGAGGCAGGGAATGTGTCCTCTCCGAAGTGCATCCTGGTAGTCAAATGCCACACCTTCTCAGATCATGCCTGTAGGGATTTTTCACGTTATCTGAAATATTGAGAACAGCTGCTAACTGAAGGATCAATACAGATAACTAGACTATTTTAACTGGGGCTAATCATTGATCATGTTCGATGACACCTTCAATTCAGTGACAGGGCTCTGGCTCTGGATAGAGCTTGTCAGTAAAGTGTTCAGCTAACATGTTCAAGGCCCTGATTTCAATCCCTAGCACTTACACACACACACACACACACACACACACACACACATTGTTTATTCAGTGGTAGGGCACCAACTAAATGAAAGAAGCATGATATTGAGTTGACTCAACAAAATGAAAGACTATTTTCACCACCCCTTAACAAGGAAATGGCAAAGTCCAGTTTTAGAAGGGCATTGATGTAAAAATCCAAGAAGAGGCTATGGTTTTCATTAACAAAAGTATTAACTCAGAATCTAAAACCTCAAACAAATGTATTACAGAGCAAGGACATTCACAGTGACAACTCAAACATGACCTTCTGTGTCATTTTTGTTCTAATAGGCTTTAACTCCACTTGCAACCAGCAAGGTACATGTGATAAATTGGATGTTAAATCCTACAATAGGATTATTAGTACTAAGGGCTGCCAAGCCCAGTAGTTTTCATGAAACCTATGAAATGGTAATTGTTAAATGCAATTTACCTTGGAGAAATTCAAACATTTTCTTTAAGGATATTCAATTTAAATAAGATGGTAATTTACCTAGATAGTTACAATACAGAAAATCCTCAGAAAGGCTTGAGAGACAAGTAAATGAATCTATAACATTTTTAAAAAGTAATATTAAAGCATACTAGTAAAAAACAACACACTCTCTCAGTTATATTCTTTCTGTTACCATATTAAAACAGAAGTCCAGAGGATACAATTAGCCTCAAGTTTTGTCCCAGAATGGAACAAACTGAAGTAAGGTAAACTTCCAATCCTCCTCTATACTTTCACTTTTTAAGATTCATTCTACATCAGCTTACTCTGATTTGAAATCAGATTATCAAGATGAAAGATGTAGGAAACCACACTCATCCTGTCCTAAGCACACTCAGATGAAGGAATTAGAAATGGTTATAGAGACTTTGAACACATAACTACCAAGAACTACATGTGTATCTACTGCCCGTGCTCTTGGGGGAATAAGAGAAGATGGTTTCTTTTAAAAGATTAGTTTGGGGAAACTGGTCTTGTATAAATTGCAGCTGGTTTATACTCTAACCAACATTTATTGGTTTACCAGTTTAAATAGTATCATAGGTTTACTTAATAGTTGTGTAAATATTCTAACCCAGTTATTTATTTACTTACTTTATTTATTTATTTTAAGGTACTGGAGATTGAACCTTCATGCTAGGCTACAACTAGACCTTTTAAATTTTTATTTTGAGACAGAGTCTCACCAGGTTGTCTGGGGTGGGCTCAAACTTGTGATCCTCTTGCCTCAGCCTCCCAGACTGCTAGGATTATGGGTATGCACCACTATGCCCAGCTCTAATGTAATATTTAAATAAGTAATTTTTCAAATAGTTCTACATCTTAATATAATTCAATCATAAGAGGTTTATTTTTAAATTTTCCATGGGTTGTAAACCTATTTCCAAGAATGCTGTATTAAATTTTATCACTACATCCGAGTTCTCTCTTGCACCATCAGTGCAGTTGTTCATATAATTGTGGGCTGGTTATATGTGAAAATCATCACTTCAGAGCAGCATTTCTCAAAGTACAGCCCTCAAACACCTCTGTCAAAATCACTCACAATCCTTATTACACATAAAGACTCCTGGCCACTACTCTAAATGTACGAAATCAGCATGGCTGGGAACAAAGCCCAAGAACCTGCATGTTTAGAATCTCTCTGGATGCTGTGGGTAGCGGCTGTAAGCTTTCAATTTGTACCTCCTCTCATTTGACCACCGCATGTAATACTATTAGCTATAAACATTTTTCAACTATACTTAAAGTCATGGTTGCCTTGGCTTTTAAGATCTTTATTAAACAAATATTCGGTGCACAGAGCTGTGCAAATAAGGAAGTTGGCTAATTTCTAAAGAAGTACAGTAAACAAAATGGAAATGTAAACAGAAGCATGAAGATAACTCTAATGGGAAAACAACCAACAATCAATTTAACAAGTAATTGCTTAATTGCAATTTGAACAGGTGCTACAGAGGAGAAATAAAAGGCACTAAGAATAAAAGGCTCTGACACAGCCTGGAGGCACAGGGACATTGGATCCGGGTTCTGGATCTGTAGTTCTGCTTTCCAAGAAAGCAGAGATTTAAACAGGGACCTGAGGAATGGGAAAAGAAGAACTATGGAAGAAGAAAAATACTCTGGCCCAAGGGACCGTGTGGTGAGGAAGGGTGAGCTATGGGGTAAGCTAAGGTGAACAGTGAAAGCAGTGTAAGGCACCCACTAGGGTCAGCACAGGATGGATCATTTTTTAGTTCTTTTTAAAATTTTAGTTCTTTTTAAAAATTTAGAACAACACAGATCCATTAGAGAATTTCAAATACATCTGCTTTGTCAATCAGTTCTGCAACTGTGTGAGAGGAGGAGAGATACAGTCAGGATGTGACAGTGGGTCCGGTGGGGCTTTGCCTAGCAGTGACAGGGCAGAAATAAGGAACCAAGAGAAATGCAGCTTGGAGTGGAGCTGTCCAAATTAGGACGGATGAAAGCAGTGTCCTAGAATATTTTAAGGTCCTTAAAATCTCAACAACTTAATTTTATTAATTTAAAAATAACTCTAGAAGCCTATATTGTCCTTTGTAATTGGTGACAACCATTCAAGAGAATGATAATTAAAAATACCCCACACCCTAATTGTTTATTCTATCCCATGTGTGGTTTGTGGCTGTAGTTCTCCTTTCCAAGAGGAGTTAGGCTGTCTGGACCCCCTTCCCCTGTAAGCATCATCCTGATAAATATGCATACCATAATAACACTGAAGGGGAACATGACCCTGAAGCTTCTTATTCCATGTAGTTAAACACAGGTTTAAGTCAAAGCTGACATGTTATTTTCTTTTCACTTGCGTAGCTGGTACACCATCTCACTCTGCAATCTGGACTCATAGGGATATTCCTGTTTTCAGTCTCCTCGGTGAGGGGATTATAGGCATGTGCCACCAAGCCCTGTCTTAGTCACCAGCTCAGTGCACCCCAGGAATGGACAGGAAATCAAACCCTGGTCCCTGCACTTGCCAAAGCAGGTGCTTAGTCCACTGAGCTATCTCACTAGCCCTCAATGTGTTATTTTAAACAAATCAACAACTACCATTTCAGTTAAAAAAAAAAAAAAAACAGTGAGTTGGAAAAACTAAAAAAATCTTCAAAGAAAACACAGAATGAAATAATTTTGGAACTTCTCATCTATCATAAGCCAGTCCCCATTTTTGTCCTGGCCTGTAATTAGCAACGAAGCTATTTGCTTTGTACTCTCAGCACATCAATGATGTAGTTTGAAACTTTGATACAGATTATATGCTGAATAACTATACTGCAGGGAAAATACCATCCACTATCACTGACACGCTTTATCAACAAAAAAACTACAACAACCAGACTTCCAGACTAACTTCATTCATTTGAACATCAGTCACTAAACCAAACTCTAAGACCCAATAAGATCTGAGCTTTATATTTAATGTGATTATGACCACAAAAACTTTAAGCAAAATTTTCATATGAACAAGATTGGAAAATGTATAAAATATCCTTTAATAAAAAATGTTTCAAGAGTAGTCACTGTAAAAAACAATATTCTATTCACAAGTATCTTGTTTATTTAATACAATAGAACCAGTAGGGTCTCTAATACAGACCCTGAATATTTGAAGAAATTCACTTCTTAATGTATCATTCTGAATAAATGATATTTTACATAATCATACTTTATATACTCACATAGTTGGCTCACCATATTCATGGGTTCAACATCTGATAACTCAACTAATTGCAGATTGAAAATGTTTGGGGACAAAACTGCATCAGTACTATAGGTATCAACCTTTTCATGATTTCCCCTAAACAAAGTAATATAACAACTATTTATATAACATTTATATTATATTATTTTTTACAAATAATCTAACATGATTTAAAGTATACAAATAGATGTGCAAAAAACTGAAATCTTTTACTCCTAAATCAGGTACAAGACAAGGATGTCCTCTATCACCCCTTCTATTCAATATAGTCCTGGAATCATTAGCAACAGCCATTAGAAAAGAGGGAGAAATAAAGGGAATAAGAATAGGTAAAGAAGAAGTTAAATTATCACTGTTTGCAGATGACATGATACTTTATTTGGAAGACCCCAAAAATTCCACCAAGAAACTATTAGAACTGATACAGAAATTCAGTAGCATAGCAGGGTACAAAATCAATACTCAAAAGTCAATAGCATCCCTCTACACAGATAACAAGCACACTGAAAGGGAAACAATAGAAACAATATCTTTTGCAATAGCACCACGGAAAATGAAATACCTTGGGATTCACTTAACCAAGGAAGTCAAAGATCTTTTCATGGAAAATTACAACACCCTATAGAGGATTTCAGAAAATGAGAAAATATCCCATGGTCCTGGATAGGAAGAACCAACATCATGAAGATGGCCATACTCCAAAAATTGCTGTACAGATTTAATGCATTCCCTATCAAACTGCCACCGAAATACCTCTCAGACATAGACAAATCATTCCTAAAATTTATTTGCAACCACAAATGACCTACAATAGCAAAGGCAATCTTGGCCAATAAAGACAAGGCAGGAGGCATCACAATTCCTGATTTGAAATTATACTACAAAGCCACTGTGATAAAATCAACATGGTATTGGCAACAATATAGACCTGAGGATCAATGGAGTAGATTAGAAGGTGCAGAAGCATCTATGAACACACTCAGCCATCTGATCTTCAACAAAGGGGCCAATCATACTTACTGGAAGGATAGCCTCTTTAACAAATGGTGCTGGAAAACTTGGCTTTTTACATGCTGAAAACTAAAACTTGACCCAGGTCTATCACCATGCACTAAGCTAAAGTCAAAATGGATTAAAGATCTAAACATTAAAACAGAAACACTCAATCTCCTGGAAGAGAAAGTAGGAGGAACTCTTGAAGACATAGGGGTAGGTAAAGAGTTCATGAACAACTATATATTCGCTCGGGAAGCACTTGAAAGAATCAACAACTGGAATTAACCCTTCTTGAAGAGCTTCTGCACATCAAAAGAAATTGTCAGCAGAGTGAAAAGACAACCCACAAATTTTGAAAAAATCCTAACTAATAAGCAATCAGACAGAGGTTTGCTGTCTAGAATATATAAAGAACTAAGATATAACAGGGTCCTCAAATTTAAAGACCCAATTCAGAAATGGGCATCTGAGATGAATGCACACTTCTCAGAGGATGAAATTTAAAAAGTGAATAAATATATGACAATGTGCTCCACATTGCTAGTCATCCATGAAATGCAAATAAAAACGAGATACCATCTCACTCCAGAAAGAAGGAAATCAACCAACAACAAATGTTGGCAAAGTTGTGGGGAAAAGGGTACTCTTCTCCACTGTTGGTGGGAATGTAGACTAGTACAACCATTGTGGAGGTCAGTGTGGAGACTCCTCAAAAGAGTAGGACTAGAAATCCTATTCAAGCTGGCTATGCCCCTCCTGGAAATTTTCCCAGAGGAACTGAAAGCATTGTACCATAGTGACATATGTGTACCTATGTTTATAGCAGCACAATTTGTGATAGCAAAATCTTGGAAACAGCCAAGATGTCCATCACATGAGGAATGGTTGAAAAAGATGTGGTATTTCTGTATAATGGAGATTGATAAGCTTGAAGCGCTTATATTGAAGTGGATGCCACTTGAACATATACTCATAGGTGAAATAAACCAGTCATACATGTGTAAACATCGTATAGTCTCCCTAGTATAAGAAGTCAAAAGTAGAAATGCAAATGAAAATGTACAACAACTAAAAACAATTGAGTCCAATAAGGCAAAGTGAATGGCATATGCTGCAGGATACTAATCAGCCTTTCTTCTGGATGGTTAACAACCTAAGTTCACAGATCAAAGTTGGAGAAATAGAAGAGTCACAAAGCCAGCCAACATTTTGTCCCTAGCCTTTCAAGGTCAGTGAAGACTCAGGGCATAGGAGAACCTGTACTGCAACATCATGAAACTCAGTTGAGCTCCAAATACTCTGAACAAGGAGATTATGGAGCCACAGAGGAAAGAGATCGAAGTTCTATAGTGTGCCTGGGGAGAGTCACATGGAGAGAAAACTTTCTCTCAGGCTCTCACAGAGAGCAAACTGGTCAAGCATTGGCCGTGACTCATCCACATGGATGACACAGACAAAGGATCTACAGAATAAGGTACAGGACTACAAGATAAACCCTCAAGGGACTTCCCTGACCTCATAAGAAACATAAAGTACATGAGTTGGTATATAGGTCTTGCTCTATCTAGATCTTAACCATCCAGCAGAAAAGTATAAAAATGAGGTATACACCATGGGGCCGTAATAATAAGTTGAGCTGTAAATGTCTATGGTCAACAACTTCTTCAGATAACTCACCATTATTGTGGAATGCTGGACTGTGTTGGATTGTGTTGTCGAGTTCAGGTACCTAAATTAGTTGAATGACAATGGAGTGTCCATCTTTGACAGGTGTAGACAAAGGAAGGGGTATAGAAAGGAAGAATCATGATGTGTGTGTATAGTACAGTTGGGATAGATAACGCCATGCTTCTACATAATTCTATGAGAGGCAAGATTTGCACTAATGGTGGTTGGACAGGATATTATGTTGGCTTCTAGTACTATGGACAACCACTAGGAAAATAACAAGGTAGAAAGTATTAATTATTGAATCTTTGATGTAATTCAGGTATAAAAAATAATATACACAAACAGCTACACTCTCTTAATTTACTGATAAGAGACATATGGTATAATAATGTCTGTAAGTATAATATCATGTATGCACCTTCTGTGATACCGAAAAAATTTGAAAACAGTTTGCAATGTATTAATTTATCAAATCCATCTTGTCAAGGTATCTTAAAACTCTCTCATTGATATTTGTACTTCAATAAAATAAAAATAAAAATAAATTAATTAATTTAGTTAAATTTTAAAAAATAGAAGTGCATAAATAATATGCAAATACAGTACCTCTCATGGGGATCCAGGAGCTAATTCCCATGAATAAGGAAGAATGTCTCTGTCTGTGTTTCTGTATCTATCTCCATCTCTGTCTCTGTCTCTGTCTCTGTCTCTATCTCTTTCTCTGTATCTATACCTGTGTATTTAAAGAAATCACCAGCTTTTCAAGTATTGGATCACAAAAATATATATTTCCAGAAAACTGACTAAACATAATTGAAGCTTTGTTCCTTATTGATGCTTTTTTTTAAATAATTTTATTGAGAAATAAATAGCAACATAGGACAGTTTCAATAATTAATACACTGCCTATAGTTTCTCAGTGGTTATTCATAGTACAAGATTCAGACATGATATCCTGTCCACAAACACTATTAGAACACATCTTTCTATTCATTGAATTAAGAGAAAGTAGCTGTATATCTATCCTATTTTGAATATACAGATACAAAATGGTTGGTCACTTGTATCCCCTTTTTTGTTTAGTGTTGTCAGAGAAGGATATTCCATTGTCATTTAAATATTGTAGGTGCACGAATTCAGCAAAATATACCAATAGTCCAGTAGTCCATAATAATAGTGGGTTTTCCATAGGACTGGCCATATCAGAAGTTTTGACTTGCACCTTTTATTGCTCAGCATATTCCTTATTGATGTTTTAAATTTACACACTTAAAATTGTTGATGCTCATCTATGAACTATAACACATGCATCGATTCTTGTAAGAATCACCATAAACAGGATACAAAACAACTTCAAATTCCGACGAAGTCCTGCGACCCCTCTGTGGTCAGCCCTCCCAGGCCCAGACCCCAGGAAACAACTGGTATGTTTTACGCCTGTGTAGTCCTGCCCTAATTTAGAATGTCCTATAAATGGATTCATGTAGAATGTAGTATTCTGACCCCAGCACATTTCACTTTGGCAGTATTTTTGAGACTTACATTATTTTCACTTGATAAGTCTTCAATAATGATTTAAAACCACTTACATGAAAAACATTTATATATGAAATCACAAAAAGCATAAGCCATGGTGCGTTTAGTTCTGTGGCACAATGTGGTCATTCTTTGTAAGATCTTCAGATCAGCTCCATGTGTTCTAGATGCCAGGCATGATGGCACCAGGACTGTGATCCCATCACTCAGGAGGTTGAAGTAGGAGGAACAAGGCCAGCCTGGAAAACACAGCAAGATTCTGTCTCAAAAAAAAAAAGAAAAAAAAAGTATTGCACAGAAAAACAGTTGCAAATGGTAAACGGCTTAGCAATCCTCTGCTCAAGTGTTTTCAGGGTTTCTCCACTGCTTATTAACTTAAGTCCAAATGTCTCACTCACAATTCTCTCCAAGCAGCTTTCCTATCTGATCTCTGCCAGCTCCCCCAAGTAACCTACTTTACAGCCAAACAAAGTTAGTCATTCATCCCTGATTAACTTCTCAGCTCTGAAACTTTGTGACTTCACTCCTCAAGGACCAACTCAAATGCCACTGACCACTTTCTGTCTTTCCTGATCCTCCCTTTCTTTCTTCAAGGCTGTCCCCCTAGTAGATGTAATCAGCTGACACCCTTGGCATGTGGGGCTGCCCCTGTTGCAGACTATTTATGTTTCATCTTGAGATAAAGGAATCTACCTTCCTGCCTCTGTCTCACCTGCTCAGCTCCCTCCCATCCCCCATACGCCGTGAGCTGCTTCAGGGAAAAGGCCCCTGGTTCTCCTCTCTGTGAAATACAGGACACAGAGCACAACATCTTCAACTGTTATTAAAATGGTACTGAAGGGTTACATTACAAACAACCATCTGGACCCAAAAGATGAGAGATAGCCAAGGATGTAGCTCAGCAGCATGGCACATGCCTGGCAAGTGCGAGGTCCTGGATTTAATTCCCTGTACCAAAATAAAAGATGGGAGAAAAGAGCAGACATCTAAAAAGTGACTAAAAAAAGAAAAGTAAAAATCCTGACTAAGTCACTAGAAAAATATTTGCAGCATATTCCTGGTACAGCAACTACATGGTTACAATTTCAAGACAACAATTCAAACACTGTGGAAAGTTGTCTGGAAACCACTGGTATTTTGTATTTTAATACAGAGGAACTTACTTTATATCTTTGCACTGGAAGTTGAACTTAGGACCTTGCACTCGCTAGACAAGTGCTGTTCCACTGATCCAGGAACCTACATGTTTAAGACCCCAAGTCCGCTCATAAGCCACATGTGGCATCATAAGGACACAAAGCAGTTTTCCTTGCTGGAGCAAGTCATACAAGCTGGCTCACCTGAGTGGTAGAAAGATGGTTCCCTGCCTTGTGTTCCTAAAGCATTGCCTAGCATTTGGCTGAGCACCACACAATGAATCAGCCCCCCATGGATGCATGTGTGACTGTTCTGTGTCCCCCACCTAGTTTGCCATCCCCTCCCCCATGAGCACACATTCCCAAGAGGAATAAACTGAGTCTTAAAGCAACTCTAACTCTAGCACTCTGGGAAGTCAAAAAAGGAGGGTCACAAGTTTGAGTCCTGCTCAAACAATATTGCAAGATTGTGTCTCAAAATAAAACATAAAAAGGGCTGGGGATATAGACCTCTGCAAAGGCCCTGGGTTTGATCCCCAGTACCAAAACAAAACAAAAACAAGCAAACAAACAAACCAAAAAAAGCCACTGATCCTGACTCTTAACATGCACCAACACCTGAAATACAATTCCATCCCTTCGCGCATTTCCCAGGTCCCTTCAGCCCCGCAAGTGTGGTCCCTTCTTCCTCCTCTCTCACAGCTTTGGTCCCTAACAGTCTTTAGTTTGGTGTTTGTAGAAGGACATTTGTTGGCCCTTCCAGGAAACCAACAACATTTAGAAAGACAAGAGGATAAGATTGTAATTCTAGCTTCACCAGCAAATAGGTGTATGGTCTTGCAGAATTCTCCAGAATTGATCTTAGATTTGGCTGTCTTCCCAATACACTTGCAGGTTGTACATGGTGCGGCATGTTAGCAGGGCCTCCTGCACAGGTCCCTTTCTTCTGGCTCTAACGTTAGGGCCCTCATACATCCAGGAGGGGAAGCCAGCTGTTTGGACTGGCCTTGCTCTTTATCCCCATCTGATTTTTCATCTAAACAAAGCCAAGCCTCGTACTGGCTCTGAGCTTTCCTTTTTCTTTCCTAGTCTTTGCTGAAATGAGAGAGCCACATTGCTCTATTCTGATGGCCCCACAGAGTAATCTTTGGGGCAGATAATGGGATGGAGAGAAAAGCTCTGTTTCTTCATGTCCTGTTTCTTCATGATTTTCAAGTGAGAAAATAATGACAGGACAAAGCCTCATCAGTATTGCAAGCACATACCTCTCAGTAGCCGCAGATTTCGTTGTTCCCAGGCTTTCAATTTCTAAGCTGCTAATAGATAATATGAATTAGTAGAGCATAAATTTATATTCAACTACCTCTCTAACTTATCTGGACTCCTCCATCAATGACTATTCCCTCTTGCACTTAAGTGTCACCACGCCCACTCCCCTAGGCAGGGAATGAGCCTTTGGGGAAGATTCATTGTCTTTGAAAGAAGTCTCTGGGGATCTGTGCAGCCAGTTTTGCCCAAGGAGGGAGCGCCCTGCCCCTCCCTTTGCCATCCTAGGATAGGAGTCATAAGGATTTCCTGCATCCTAGAAGCCCAGAGACACAGGCACTTAACCTACCACAGAGCCAGAGGTAATGGAAGGCACACTGACCCTATACTTCATGAGTCCTCAAGGTCAACCACCCAAGACATGGGTCCTACTTTTTGATATACCATATAGTGGTTTGACCTTGGCCATACCACTTACTCTCCTTGGACTTAGAACCTTAGAATTAATTTATAATGTCATCCACAAGTGTACATGTTCTCTTTTCTCTCTCTCTCTCTCTCTCTCTCTCTCTCTCTCTCTCTCTCTCTCTCTCTCTCTCTCTCTCTCTGTCAAATTTATCCTCAGGATTAGGGAAATAGATCACTGATATAGTGCCCACCCAGAAAGTGCAAAGCCAATGGTGCAAAATTAAACAGAAAAAAATTAAACTATAGTTTTCTGCTGAACATGGTATGATGGTGCAGCCTGAACTACATAGCAAGACTGTGAAAAAAAAAAAAAAAAAACCTTACCCTTAGTAGACACAGGGCAAGGTACCACGCCTTCAGATCTCTATGGTTTTTCAAAAGAAATAAAAGAAAGAGTTCTGATGATGTAAAGCCAACCATTGTTGTCCCCAATTTTAAGTTTGTGAGACATCCCTGAAAGTAATAATAGTGTTAGCAGCTAATAACTGTTGAGTATTCAATTAGTATTACTTGAACATATATGTGCTTGCATAATGCAAGTGCTGAAACCTGATTCCCAATGGATTAGAACAAGTTGAACATCCTTTATCTGAAATTCAAAGTACTCCAAAATCTGACTTTTTGGATGACAATATGATGTTGCAAAGGGAAAATTCCACATATTTTTTACAGTTGTATCATGACTTTACTTAACAATGTAGTAAAAGCCAAAATTGATGATTCTTAACAGAATATGTAGAGCAAAAAGTTAGAGAACACAAAGTGCTCAAAAAGCAGTCTGCTATTCCTCTCCTAGCTATTTTTCCAGAAGAACTGAAAAACCTCATACCACAGCAACACATGTGCACCTGTACTCATAGCAGTGCAACTTGCTGTAGCCAAATCCTGGAAACAACCCAGATGTCCATCAACTGAAAATGGATAAGGAAGACGTGGTAGAAAATTCCACATCTAACTTCACGTGATCAGGCACAGTCTAAATGCAGATGCGCTAAAAATACTGCATAAAATTTCCATCAGCTGTGTGTGCAAGGTAGATATGACACATACATGAATTTAATGTTTAGATGAGGTCCTCTCCCCAAGGTACCCCATAATATATAAGAAACACTGCAATTTTTTTTTAAATCCAACAGCTCAAACTCCTGTGGTGTAAGCATCTCTAATGAAGGGCACTCAGCTTGTATGCAAAGGCCTTTGGGGAAGTGAGAAGTCGTGAATGATCCACCCTCACGAGTGGGTTGGTGCCCTAGGTTGAAGGGAGCATCCTGGTCCCTTTCGTTCTTCTGCCACCACAGCTGGGACAGACCCTCATCAAATGTCAAATCTGCTGGTGCCAAAATTGGACATTCCAGATTCAAGAAATATGTAAAATAAACTTCTGAGTTTTGGGGGGAGGAGTTTCTGTATTTAGGACATGGTTGACAGGGTCTCACTACATAGATCGGACTCGTAGTGATCCACCTGTGTTCAAGCTCCCAAGTGCTGGAATTACAGGAGCTCACCGCCACATCCAGTCTCAACCGCCCTCTCAGTGTGCCCTGCAGGCAGTGCCCGCACGGCAGGCCAGGGATCAAAACCTGGTCACTGCCCTCTGCCTAAGCAGATAGTCCGCTGAGCTATCAGGCTGGCCCTAAATTTCTATTCTTTATCAGCTATTCAATCTGTATTTATTGTTATAACAGCCTGAACTGAAGGAAACACAATGCAATAATGCATTCATTCATTTAATCTTATTGGTGGATCATTAAGTAGGTAGCTTCTGCTGTCTCCTTTTACAGATAAGAAACTCAGCACAGAGAATTTGTCAAAATTCACACGGTTGGCAGAGCCTTCCTATGGTCTGATTCTTAACCAATAACCTCCAGCGGACCAGTGAATGGGGAGAGAAGATGTAGGGCAGGCAGATTTAGCAGATCCAAACTAAGGTACCCTGTTGTAGCTGAATCTCAGATAAACAGTGAATAATTTTAAATATAAATATTGTCTGTGTAATAGTCACAACATCTGAAAACTTTTTTGTGGCTTTACCAAAATTTGAATTTAATTGAATGGCTTATATTTAAATGGCAAGCCTGAGTGGGAGGTATGACCGAGGGTGAAGTCTTATCCTATTCCACAGAGTCTTCTCATGCCTGTTGCCACATATGAACTGGTTTCTAAGGTCTAAATTGTGTTGCAGTCTTCGTTCTGGTGCTGGACTTGGTTAACCACCAAAGTATACAGGATAGCGATAGTAGGATAACTAGGATTGTAATAATTAATTGTGTATTTCAAAACAGCTAGTAGAGAGTGTTGAAGGTCACCCCCACAGAAATAATCAATGTTTGGGCTGATGGATATGCCGACTACTCTGATCTATTACACACTGTATATGTGTATTGAGATATCACACTGTATCCCATAAATAAGCACAAGTATTATGTATGAAATACAATTTTTAAAAATATGTTTAAAACATAAACAATAGTAGATCAGTTGGCTTTTGTCACCCTTATGAAATACCTGACCCTGGCTGCTTACCCACCTTCTACTCAAATTTAGAAGGACTGTCTAGAACGTGGATCTGGACATATGGCGCAGGCTTTGACTCAGGACAGGGCCTATGGCAGGTAACCAATAGCACAGAGAGCAGAGAGCAGAGTGCAGATGGAAGCAGAGCCGCAAAACAAGCCAGAAAGCAGAAAAAGCAGCAGCAGTCCCATAACCCCACTGAAGGGCACACCTCTAATTCACCCACAGGCCGGTCTCAGCAGGGTCAAACCATCACTACCACCTGGAAAACCCACTTTCCAACACATGAACCTTTGCAAAGGACACAACTAATATTCAAGCCATAGCAAGCAATGCCTGAATCCTAAGGCACTATGGAGTTTTTGTTGTTCTTCCTTAAGAATTGTTTCAAGTTCTGTGATACCGTCATAAGAAAAATTTGAGTGGAGACCTGAGGAAATATTACAAAAGATTGAACAATGAAATGTGGGTCATTTTTTATTTGGAATCAACATGTTCTTTAAAATGCTTTAAGAAAAATCAACAATGTTTTGTTAAGTATTTAAAGATCCCAGCTAGAGTAGAACTAAAGGAGGAGGGATTATAGACAATCATTAGCAAGAGGATTCTTAAACCTCTCTCTCCCTGTAACATATGATGCATAGCCCCACCCTGAGCCAGAAAGATGATATTTAAGCTTCTACTCACAGAATATATTTGAATATTTACTTGAAGCACACCAAGCTTCCAGAACGGCTCTAGAAAAGTGCAGGAATTTTTAAAAAGTCATCTGTCTCAGAATATTTTAGTAGCTTCTCTTTTAACAGTAAAATGATGTGTTTTTTTATGATTCAGAAAAGTTCATCTTTATTTCCATAAAGTTTGACCTCACACGGGTGAGTAAGAAAAAGAAAAACATTGTCTTTCCCACATTTCCTGTTGACTGACGATCATCCTAGATATAGCTTTCTTCTCCCCTCTTAGGAAAAAACACATGATAGGATGAATCTTGGCAGAAACATAAGGATGTCAAAAGAAGGATGCTATGTACAGGTTGAGCACGTCATGGGAAGAGAAGCAGTCTCACCCAGACCCCTGCTGATTTGACTCACAGTCAGATTTGCCAATCGACAAGAATTACATTAATAAACCTGGAGGTGACTCAGATCTCGGCTCCCTGACTTAATAGCTTGTGCGAGTCACTTAACCTTTCTGTCTTCTCATCTTTAAAATGAAAATAATAATAATAGTAGCTACCACGCAGAGTGGTAAGGAGTTAATGAGCTAGTCTGAATGCAGTGCTGTAAGCACAGGGCCTGGACTCTATCACTCCTTGAAGGAGGCTGCCCTTGTTATTACTACTGGTCATTTGAATCCAAACAACTTGCCTTCTCAGGAGCCCCTGTGTAGAAAATCATGCTTCAGCCCTTATGTCGTGTCCCTTTTGATAATTTATCCACATCTCAGGCTGAGCAGGAGAGCTAGAAGGCATTGCTAACTATATAATTGGACCCATGATAGGTGTATATTTATATCATAATTACATTTCATTGTTTTTAAGAGTTATCAGTGGTGCCTTCAAATATTTAAATGTTTAAAACCTTATCAACTATTGAAGGAAGGGGTGATTTTTTTAAAGAAAAAGCTATTTCTTCATGAGGCTCTTCATTAACAAATATTTACAAAATAGATTTTGTTGCAAAGGAATTACCATGTCTTTGTTATCTAACGGAAGACTTGTGTTTTCTGCACTATTTAAATGAGATTTAGAATAACATTTTAAGGCAAAACAATCCTCTGCCTTTAATAACACTATTTAAAACGCAAATCACATAGCAGAAAAGAATTGGAAATTCTGTAGCTTAAAAATAAGTGGAATTCCGGAGTCAATATCATATAAATAGGTGTCCATCTGGTCAACCCTGTTACTGCCAAATTTCATCTTTCTGATGGGTTCCTTGTATTTAACAAGAGTTTAAACAGCTCCCTCTTGTGGCTTAAAAAGTCATTGGCAATCTAAAATTCGGTCAATTTAATCCCATTTTATTCATTGAGAATTAATTTTTTGTATTATACTCTGCATATTTGCTAGGGTTGCGGAAAGACCAATAATAGGGTATGAGATGAATATTGTTGCCTCCTGTGTGTTTTGTATGGAGGTAGCCAGTTTTAAAGTTGTGAAGTGTCACTTCAAAGTGGCATTTATGTCTAATTTAGGGTTGTATTTCTCTACCAGAAAAAAAAAAAAAAAAACTACACTTGACCACAACAACTCAGTAAGTGCATAGCAGCCTACAGCTGACAGGTAGAACATCAGGGTACTTGGAAACAGTGACATCCAGTGCATCTACTTGCCTGAAAAGCTTCAGGTCCAAAAGATGTGAATGAGAAGTCCCCTTCATTTACCTTTCTGGCAAACTTCAACAGAGTCCCCACATCTCTGTTTTCATTTCACAAATATTTTCCAGCAGTCATTCTGTACGAGGCACTGTCCTAGACACCGCAGAGACAACGGTAAACAATACAGACATGGCCCGGAAATGTGAAGGTTGGTGGGAAGACGAATATTAAGCAGAAAGCAACTGTGGTACCCACAAACAGAGCGACGCTGGCGGTGGAGGCGATGGCAGAATAAGCGCTTCCCTGGCAAGCGCAAGGGCCTGAGTTCAATCACTGGTTTCGCAAATAAATAAATAAAAAGAAGTCATCCTGCATATAGTGACACGATTGGAGGACAACAGGAATAGAGGCAAGCATATTCCTTAGAAGACAAGAGCCATGTTGAAACAAGAACTGTGGCTGACTAGAACCTGGTGCCACCTGAGAAGAGAGTAGTTGAGGGAAAGACTCCATATGTATATTCCAAGGTTATACTGACAGCACATGATAATGAAATGAAAGGAGGAGTGAGAGAAAAGAGGTTGAAAGATGACTCCGGGGGCCGGGGAGATGGCTCAGTGGCATAAGCGCTTGCCTGGCAAGTGCCAGGGCCTGAGTTCAATCTCCAATTCCACAATAAATAAATAAGACTCCCAATAATCTTCAAATTTATATATTTCACTTTAAAAAATGTTGAATTTGAAAGCCAGACCAAAAAAGCCAATGCCAGAGGAAGGCATTCCTGTAACTCCTCTGGCCTCCCAGGTTTCATACCAATCTAATCCCCAAAGTCACAAAAAGCACAAGCATCCAGGGAAAAGTGAGACAAGCAACCAGGGAAAAAGCTGATGTTGAGCCCTTTGGAAATGCAGGGAACTGCTTGGGTTTAGGCTTAGGTTTATGCGTGCAAGCATTCATTCCCAGGCGCTGTGTTCAGTGTAACCTAACTGAGTATTCTAAGCATTCTAGTCAACAGGTTGAGAAGAACACAAAAACAAGAAGAAACACATGTATTTTTCTGTAAAGACAGAAATGCTTTGTGATAGTATACACTGGAAGGTTTATGCCACACGAAACCGTGACAAATGTTACTTTGAATTTCCTGCTTATTTTATTTATGCCCTGTGGCATCACAAATTTTTCTGTCACTGGTGTGAAATCAAAATAGGTTTTCTCTTCTCAAAGTAGAATACATCTTCCAGTTTGTTAAATAAACACCAGTCTTTTAAATTATTATCTGAAAGTTAAAATTAGTTTGAATAAGAAGTCTTTCAGCTGATGACAATATATTCAAATGTGAGAGATCGACTGAGGACATCACTGGAGAATTTCCCCTAGAAGAATCTGACAGGAAGGAGGAGGAAACTTAATTTCCATTTAAACAGGAACAAATTTGAGGAAGAGAACCAAATTTTAGTACACTTTGGTGGCTTAATTCAGTAATTCATTGAAAGGTAGATGAGAGGAAAGTGTTTAAAATAAATTTTTTGTTGTTGTTCTGACAGTTCCCACAGAGAAGCAAGAATCTTTATCACTCTAATCTGATAAAGTGGAAAAATTATCTACATTAGGGCAGAAAATGAATGTTCTTCCACCTGCTTAAGATGCAATATAATTTTCAAATACATCATTAGTCGTTTTCAGATTTTTGGTACATTTGTGTCCTTCATATTGGTCTCTAGAAGGAGAAGTAAAGCCAGACTAGAAATCCTCAGAGAAGATAGGAAGACCACACAGGCCAACGGAAATTAACAAAACCATGAGTCTATTTTACTTTTGACATTTAGCAGCACACACTGGAATCTGTTGTGCAGCTGCTGATTTTAATGCAGAGTCTCATAAAAGCAGACTTGAGAGACTGTGGATGGTGCTGGGCCACAGGAGTGCCCCTCAACAGACGGGAGAGCCGGCCCCTCACAGCTCGCCGCAGTGGTGCTTTTCCTACAGCCATTCTCGGTAGGAAAAGCCAACTCTCGGTGTTGAGGACTAGGACGGCAGCCTGTGTCTAAGGGCTGGTCTCCGCCGCACAATGTGGGAAGAGTCAGGAGGGCTTCCAGTTCTGTACTCCATGCAGAAACAAGGACTGAGGATTTCCCTGGAGCCACGTAGAGTGAGGCCTGCTTCTAATCTCAGCTTCTCAGAAGGCAGAGGCAGGAGGATTCCAGCTTCGAGGCCAGCCTAGGCAGTTCCTGAGAGCTGGTCTGAGAAGAAAAATAAACGGGGCTATAGAAGCAGCTCAGTGGCAGAGTTCTTGCCGAGCGTGTCTGAGCCCCAAGATTTGACCCTTACTACTGTAAGAAAAAAGAAAACAATTGATTTCACTGCAGCCTAACTTTTTCCATTCCTGTCCTGCTTTTATTTCTTCTTGTCTCCTGATGTAAATCCTGAGAAACTTCACTGGTAAATTCCCAACCCGTCAAGCCCCACCTTAGTGTCTGCTTCCTAGGAAACACTTGAAATTACCAACGTATTTGTTCTTTGTTTGTATGGATTTCCTAGATACAGATGGGAGGGTCTTAGCTCTGACTCCCTAATCATCTTTCATTTTCCTTTTGTGTGGGTGAGGGGATGTGAAGAGGTGAGATTACAAGCTATTCTACTTTGAAAAACATTCAAAACCAAACTCATGTGATTATAACCAGGGCAATCATCAGCCTTTAAATTAATATCTATAACAATAAAGAATTAAGACATATGACACTGCCCTCCTTCCTGAAATTCTTCTCTGGCCACCTTTCTAATCATGCCATGGGCTTTCTGGCAACTGATTCTCACATGAAAGTTACCAAGGGGCCTCAAACACCAGTACATATCTCATTAGTATACAAGACACTATCACTCCTGAGATTCTCAAGTCAAGAACCAGAGACTAAGTGAATATGTATGTATATACATATACATGATTGTATACATATATATGATTGTTACGGGCTCTCACTACTAAGCTTGGACCCATGCTGATCCTCCTGTTTTTCAGCCTCCCCAGTGCTGGGATCACAGGCATGCACCACTATGCCAGGACTCTGGCCAGCTCAACCCACCCTGGGGGTGCGAGTAGCATGGCACGTGGTGCGGGGCATTGAACTGCTGTCCCTGCACTTGCCTAAGCTTGCCCAAGCAGGCAATTTAGTCTTCTGAGCTGTCCTACCAGCCCCTAAAGACATATATTTTCATAAAAAATTCGCTCTAATCATTCCTGTCACTCAGGAAATTACAAGTATTTTAACCATCTACGCATTACAAAGTGGGAAATAAATGCCAAAAATATATTGTTCTTTACATTCATCACAAAGATCATGAAATTGTAATTTTAGAAAGCGTAATTCCATGTACAGAATTATAGAAACAATCAGATGCTTATGCTTTACATGGCAGTCCCACAATCAAAAACTGGCAAGTTTGAACATGCTAACAGTAGCTGTTTTGATTTCACTGCAAACCACTAGATTAATCTTTGTAGAGGAGGAAACGATTTGCTCTGTGTTGTAGAGTGGTATCTACTTCTGATATTCCAAGATGTATGCCTCGAGTTTATGAATCTTTGTTCTGAGTGACATCAGACGAAAGACATGCCTTCAAATTTAGCCTGTCTTGGGCTAAATTGTGCCGCCCCAAGGCTCCTATGCTGAAGCCTTTGTCTCTAGCACCCCGGGGTCTCTGTGCATTTGGAGTCTTAATGAGTTGGCTACAGGGGCCAACATCCAATGACACTAGAAATGTTATTTCTTTTCCTCAGGAGATGAGATACGGAAAGCTCAGTCAGGAGGACAACTGTTGCTCAGCTGGTGAGGGCAGTGCAGAGAGTCCCTAGTATACTAAGGCTGGCCACTCACCCCCAGAATCAAAATATAACAAGGGCCTGTGAGGTAGCTCAGTGGATTAAGTGCCTGCTCAGGCAAGTGCAGGGACCAGAGTTCGTTCCCCAGGCCCCCGACCCCAGGTTTGCTGAGCCACCAGGCATGGTAGTGCAAGCCTGAATCCCAATGCTGGGGAGGCTGAGACAGGAGGATCACTGTAAGTCCGAGCTGCATAGTGAGACCCTGTACCAAACACATTAAATAAATACATAAATAAAAATGTAATGGTTAAGGAGAAAATGAATTTACCATGAATAGCCATAGCAGGAAGGACCAGTGGAACCAAATATGCTCAGCCTCTGATTCCAAAATTATACAGGAGAGCCAAAGTTGAGGGGGAGGAGCAGAAGTCTACGCAGTTCAGCAATCCAGTCAGACTGCGCTCTGACGGGTCACCATCTCAGGGCTTGCGGTCCGAGGCTCTTCTGGTAGCAGGGGAGCTCTGCTGCTTGTGGAGGCAGTCTGGCTCTCATCATGACACATTTGCTTGCCCTCAGGCAGCTACAGTTGGGTCATCAGGTAATTCCTCCACTTGTTGAGGCTGTCCCACCATGCAGTGATCTGCCTGAAACATTCTCTGCTTAGGGAACCTTGACAACATCCTAGCTATTCTTAGTTTGGTATCATCAGTTTAAGGGGAAGAAGAGACAGGTCAGGTAAATTTAGGACACTCCTTAAGGAATTAATAGGTCTCTGCACAGAGCTGAACAGGAAGCTAATTGAAGCTCACTATAGCACCAGAGACAGGTATAAAACGAAGGCCAACGTGCCAAGCTTTCAACCTGCTTTAGCTTCCCACTAAATGTTGCAGACCTAGGTGAAGAGTCAGTGCTTTTCGCAGAGTTGGGCTCTGTGTCCCTGTAACTTTTCATAGTGTGAACGCAGTGAGAAGGCAGCCATCTGCCAGTCCAGGAGAGGGGCTTCAGGAGAACTGGTGGCAGCCTGATCTTAGACTTCCACCCCGGAAGTGTGAGAAAGACATTTCTGTTGTTTTAGCTCCAGTCCATGGTGATATAAGGCACATCCCAAGTGGGAGGAGGAGGCTCCAACCCCACCGTATCTCCTGTTTGCATCAAATATGGGAAGGAAAAAGGTAGAAGAGGAAGGCCTGAGTAAAAGGAGAGGGCTACGCAGGCTAAAGTTGAAGAGCATTTATTTCAAACACATTCATGATGGGACTGTGATTTGTATGTCTCACAGCCAGGTAGCTCTGAACCACCAGTGGTGCATGACTATCTCGTTGGTGACATAGGACAGTCCCATTGGGTGGTACAAGCTACTTGATGGAACAGACAGTCATGCATTATTTATGGTTTGGGTCTAGATGTCCCCTCCCCAAAGACTCATGCAGTCTTGGGACGGGATATCAGAGTTTTTGATTGACTCATAGTCCAATGCTGGGATTATGGGTGCGAATGCTACATCCACCCACGGATGGAAAGCCTGAATACAATATAAGCAAGGGAAAGAGGCTTGGTTTCTGCTGTTCTTCCCTTATTGCTCTTGCTGCTTTCGCTAATTTTTGGTGCTATGAAAATAAAGGGATCTCAGCTGTGATAAAGATCAAACATGCCTCCTACAAAATAAAAGGAAGAGAAAATAAAGTAAGAGGTGATTGGAAAGGGGCTTTAATTTGAGAAACAGGCTGGGTGTGGTGGCACAGCCTATAATCCCATCTACTCAGCAGACAGAAACCCAGGAGGATTACAACTTCCAGCCCAGCCTGGACAATTTAATGCTCAACAAGATCCTGCTCCCAACATATTAAAAAGGCTGAGAGTGTACCTCAGTGTGCACATTTTTTTTTTGTGCGTGTGTTTTTTAGGGAAGGGTCTACAGGGTGTTCAGGGTCTCACTACTAGATCAGACTCATAGTAATCCACCTGTTTGAAGCCTCCCAAGAGCTAGAATTATAGGCATGTGCCACCACATCCAGTCTACAATGTGCACATCTTAAGCTCAATCTCCAGTAGTGCTGACAGGGCAGAGGCAGAGGCAGAAACTGAAGGGTCATAGGTCTAAAGAAATGGATCAGAAGCCAGTTTTATGGAGTGCATTGGTGGGCTGGGGTCGAGTTAATCCCTACTTTAGTCTTGGTTTCTTAACTCTGGGAGGAATCCTATGACTTGAAGAACAATTCAGTGTCCATGAGATTATTGCTCTTGACTGGAGCAGTCTCAGTCTAGTGAGGCTCTGCAGGAGCCTGAGGTGACCTAGGGGTAGCACAGTGGAGATTTCTGGGTAGAGCTGAATTCCCTGTAAATCTCTTATCTTGGTATTCTGTCTTCAAAGCAGATGGGAGTATGAAAATTTAGGGCAAATAAGCCCTATTTTGCCTAATTTTCCCAAATGATTTATATACCTATATCCAAAGTGTTAAGGACAAAGAATGAAGGTCAAGCTTTTTTCTTTCTGCTTTTACCTACTGTCATGGCCCAGATGTTCCCTCCCAACCTCCAAGCCTCAGGCACTCATAGGTGGGGCTTTTTCAGAGCTCACTGGATCTAGGGTATGGAATAATGGTGAGTGGTACTAAATTAGTCCACTGATCAGTTTACCATAGCTCTGGGAGTGGATAAGGAGAAGGCCCCCCACTCAGTGTGGGTGGCACCAACCAGTGAGCTGGTGGCCTGGATGGAGCACAAAGGGAAATCAGGGTGGTGTGCTTCCTTACTGTCCAGCCATGGCCTGTTCTCTGCCATGTCTCTCTGCCACACCACCCTGTCTTGAGCCAGGTGATGATGAACTGAAACCTCCACAAACTGTGAACCAAAATAAGCCTTTCATCCTTCAACTTTGAGGCATTTTGTCTCAGCAACAAGGAAAATAACAAAGACACCTACTGGGCATCTGAAGGCAAAGAGAAGAGTCACCAATTTAAGCAAAAACTTTAATTCCTAGATTCCTCAGAAGAAACCTCAAATCACGCTTTCAGTGAGTAACAGATTCAAGGTCTAAGAGTTCGTCCTCTGTTCCTATGGGGGTTTCACTTCGTGTATACATTAATAAAAACCTGAATACAGAGGTTTACTTTGAATTTCTGCCTTCTGCTCTACTGCATGTTCATTCTGACAGCTTTGCCTGGGATAACTCCGATCCCTTCGATCACCACTGCATTCTGTACGTTTTTACTATCATTGCTGATTTACAATATATGAGAGCTTAAAAACAGAAGGCTTGCTTTCTTGCACTCAGCCTTCCAATAAATCTTCACTCCTTATTTCAGTAGTATTAATGTGACATCCATATCTCTGCTAATATGTAGAAATCCATACCAGCCACATTCCTAAGGGAGAAGTGAGGTGAATAGGTAGACTAAGCTCTTACTTTTGAAATAGCATATGAAGAAGAAAAATATGAAAATATGTCAGCTGAAAGGAAAACATCTTTACTCCATCACTCTATTTTTAAAACAAAACAGAAGCAATTAAATATTCATTAGGCTTGTGTTATAGTCTGGATGCTGCTAAAAATATTGCAGAAATACCAAAGAAACATAAAATAACCCTTGCCTCAAGAAATGATCATCCGTCTGGAAGTATAACAGTAACCCCTGTAAAGCAGCTGTTGAGGAGGAATTAAGGGCTGGACTCCAAGATGCTGAGGGCAGGTCTACCCTGACTGAGCAGATCAATCCCCAAACCCCAATACGGGGCTCATTCCTTCAACATGGAGGCTCAGGAGGAAGGTCTACCCAGGTCTTCCTGTGCTTTCTAAATACTGAGATGATGCCTATTAAAGTTAGGGACACCATCAACGAACATGAAGGTACCAATCACCACTCCAGCATCATACAGAGCCTGTATCAGGATTCCCAGTGACTTTATTAATGAGTCATACTAGAAGGGCTGATACACTGTGTCAACTTGAGAAGTTTAGATAGTTGACCAAGTGACTCAGCAGGAAGCCAGGGTCCTTCCTTTGTAAACGTCCCCATCTTGTGCAGGAAGAGGGCAGAGAGATGGTGTGAGTGCTGTGCCCACCCTGGAGGCTATAGCCTGCTCACAATATAAAGGAAAAGAGGCTTGCTCTCCCAGGCCCCTCTTGCTCTTGCTGTTTTGGCTGTCCTCTGCAACCCTGGACTATTGCCTTGCGCCATGCCACTCTACCTTAGAGCCAGCTGACTACGAACTGAAACTGCCACAAACCATGAGTTTAAAACCTTTCCTTCCTTAATTCTTGCCATCAGGTATTCTGTTTCAGCAATGAAAGAAAAGTAACCAAGACAAATACTCAATTTTACATAGGACAAAAGAGGTAGATTTCAGGCAGCTTTCCCAATTTAAAAAAAAAAAAAAACACAAACCCCAAGCAGTGGCAATAACTAACAGTTTCCCATTTCTGGTGCTCTGAAATGAGACCAATGACAGGCTTCAAACCCAGGCATTCAGAGAACCATCATGTGGTCTGGGAAGAAAAAAAAAAAAAAAATAGAAAAGAAGTAGATGCAAGAGCCCCAGAAAGACTTCCTCCGAGTTAATAGATTTCATGAGATCTCTTATTAATATATCTATGATGAGACTGGGCATGGTGGCCCACACCTGTAATCTGATTCCTATTTTTGCCCTTGCAAGGCAGGGTTTTGACCTTATGAGAAGTCTCCCCCAGGATTTCAGAGGGTCCTAGCAAATGGCTCTTGTGCTTGTCACAAGCTTGTCACCTTGTCTGTTTCATTTATGTCACGGGCAAATTGGTAGCCTCTCAAGCAGCGACATTTTCTCCATGCAATTCTTTCCACCTCCTGATGTCCCCAAGGAAGCAAGCCCTGGAGATCCTAAAGCCAGCACGCTTCACATTCCTCAAGGTAACAGGCCGGCTGCTCTTTTCCCTTCTCTGGGTCCTCAGTTTTCAGATAGGAATCAACACAGTGTTCCCTGTTTTCCTCATCTCTTCACACAGCTCAGAAAGCAGCTAACGGAAAAGGACTGAGAAGCAGAGTATTAGAAGCTGGCACTTGCATGGCTTATAAAATGTGCCCTGCACTACTTCCAGTAGACTATAAATTAATTCAGAACACCCAAGAGAGTCACGTAACTACAACTCTGTACATCACATAAACAAAACTTGGGAATAGGAGACAAAGCGACTTCTCCAAGGTTGCTGCCAGTAGCTAATTGATAGAGCTGGGCCCTGACCCCAAGCCCTGTAGAATCTGCACACTAAAATATGATTGTGGGACAAACACACATCTGTTCCTTGGTGTTCTCTCCTTCCTTCAGGAACCCACGAGGAAATCTCTCTTCTCAAGCCAAATTCCTAAAGAGAACAATTATTAGAGGACACTGAATCAAGCTACGACCCTTGGTATACAAGCATCTCTCAAGTTTATCTTTCCCAGCACAATTTTAAAACAATCCTCCCAAGCTCCAAATAGTATGCATTGCTGATTAACATTCCCTGACAACTTGATTTCTAAGGCATTCTTCCTAGAGGTTCTTTTAGTACTGCAGTGTTATAATAGAAGGACAGAAAAGTCTGGAATAGGGGTACTGTGCAGAATACAAACCCTAGCATGGCCTGAAGACCACACTGACAGGTATCTGTGGCCACCAAAAAGGAAATAATAAGACGCAGAGGAAACAAAAGGGAGAGTGGTAACAAAGTAGGTATCTTTGCCAGGGGACCAGCTGGTATGATACTCCTAATCCCTAGGCAGGAATGGAAAACAAGTCTGTTTATCTTCTCCAAGTGCTCAAAAACTGCATCTTTTCCTCCCCCACGACAATCCTGAATGCTTAAGTGAGTTCATAATTTCACAGGTAATGATTTGTGAGCACCTGTCTCAAGTGGTTTTCAGGTGAAGCTAACATAAATGGTAAAACCTCAAAAGCTTGCAAACTAGAGGTATAGTGTGAAAAAAAGGGCTGTTGGAGCAATCCTGTGACAGATACCACGAGGTGAGGTTTCTGAAAGCCCTCCCTGGAGCGAGATGGCTTCTGTTTACAAAGATTATCATGGTCATGGTCACTGACAACTGTACCCCAATAGAAACATTTCTTAATCAAACAGAGATTTGAAAAAAAAAAAAATTGCAACTCTCCTAATAGTGTAGTAAATGGAGGTGTTTGCGCTGGCAGCCCATGAAGCAAAAGCCAGGCAGCGACTCAGCATGGCAGTTTTGTGAGGGGAGATGAGAGCAGTCTCTTGCTCCGTGAGGGAAGAGGAAGAGAGGTAAACCACGAGCAGCACATCCACATCTATGCCACAGCCAAGACACCTGGAGAGGCATGAGCTGCCCGCAGCACAGCAGCACCCCTTCCCTTTTCTGTGAGGAGCACGTCAGACTTCCATGGCCTCTGATTTCCCTTCATGACTTTTATTCCTTTCCTCCTCTCTGGTAATCCAGGACTGACACTAATCTGACCGCATGAAACCACTGCATTGGCTGTGAGGCTCCTATGGTGAAACTGGAAAACAACTTAGTTTCCTCACTTGGTTATTTCCAACCCCTCATTTGAGCAGTTCTTCTTGTTTGGTAAAAACAAGAGTGGATCACAGAACCTTTAGCTGTTCTCAAAGAACAAAAAGTCTGCCAATGACAAGTGATGAAAAAATAGTCTTGGTTCAGTGATGACTGTCCAATCTGGTCCGGTAATTAAAATTTCAAACCTCAAGGCTTCATGCTTAGCATATATGAGGCCCTGTGTTCAACGCCTAGCACCAGAAAAATGCTCAAAATTCCATGTTCCTTAAAACACAAAAGACTTGCTTCTCTGCTGAGGACAGCCTCAGGAAAGTGGACTGGGAATCCTTGCCCTTTCCTAGCATTCCACTCTTGCACATAGCACACATTAACTCCAGTGCCTCCAATTTCCCCAACAGCTGAATTCTCCAAAATACTTCACTCCTAATCTATGATTTCCATATGGGTAATCAATTAAGAATTGAAAAAAAAAACTGGCTTTTGCCTTCTAAATCATTGATTCACTCAACGCATTGAAACATCCCTATGACTTACTATTTTAATAATTATTTTTAGGGTAGCTATTGTATACAAAATATTGTGCTAGATACCACCAGATCACAAGACCATGTATGATTGAAGGACTATTGGTAATGAGAACAGTAAGTAGTAAAAAAAACTCAGCAAAAGAAACTATTCTTTACACCATGGATTTTTTTTTTTTAATGTATTTGGTACAGGGTCTACAGGGTCTCACTACATAGAATGGACTTGTAGTGATTCTCCTGTTTCCAGCCTCCCAAGTGCTGGGATTACAGGTATATGGCAACACACCCAGTCTTAATCACTGTCTCATTGTACCCTCGGGATGGGGCCAGCATGGCATGTGGGGGATCAAACCCTAGCCATTGCGTTCTGCCTAACCAGGTGCTTTACTCTTTTGAGCTATCTGGCCAGCCCACCACCACGGATTATTGCAGATGACTTTATGAGGAACTGTGATTCAAGTGTGAAATTTTCCAGTGCTCTATAATAATAATAGTTCATTATAGTATTATACATACATATTCTTAATCCCTACAATAACCTTATGAAGCGGGTAGTATTACTATCTGCAGTTGCAAGTTAGAGCACTAAACCCTAGCTATAGTAAGCAGATTATCCACATTGATATAGGTGGAAAGTGAAGTACCAAGGTTCGAACCAACCCTGTCTAGATTAAATCCCTAGGGAGAACTTTCCAGAATGGAAGGTAGAAGTGGAAAATAAAATAAACCAGGGACACACAGGAAAGAAAGGTAAATGATGGTCCTACTATACACTACTGTGACATTCCATTTTGACTGAAGTGAATAATTTCATAAAGAATGAGATGAGGCAGTAGGGACTCAGTTGTCTCCAAATCTAAGAACTGCTCAAGAAAAGCGTGAATGGCAGATACTTCTCCAATTGGTATTCTTCCTCCTCCTCTACTATTAATCCCATGATGTTTTCCTTAATCTCAGGCCTATCTTTATGTCCTCTCTTCAGATCTTTATTTTGGCAGCAGGATTCCACTTGACAACTTCCATATGAGGAGGAATTCTGTTTGCACAGCTTTCCCTCTCTACAACCCAGATAAATAAAAATATCATTCAACCATCTCCCAAGGGAAGAACTGCCTTATTTTAATTCTTTGGTGTGTTGAGTGGGGGAGGGGAATGAAGAGAGAGAGATGAGAGAGAAAGAAAAACAGTTAATACCAGGGAATAAAATATTGGCATGACCTGGAAGTGAAATCTGTCAAAATGGAAGAAAGTTATTTTATCTGCTCAGAAAAACCTAATCACTTACAAGTGGGTTCTCAGGAAGAATGATATAAACTACCATGTAGCCACAAGGATGTCCTTCTATTTAAATGAAAGTCTGTATTGTTTATTGCTGTGTTTACTTTATACAGTGAAGCCCTTATAGAATGATAAGGACTGATTTTTATTCAAAACAGCATTTCTTCACTCTGTTGTGTGACTGTTTTTTCCCCTAAAGCCAAAGCCTAGCCTCACGTTTTAGTTACTTTTCTTGTTGCTGAGACGAACTACTCAATGCCTGAAGTGAACTTCAGGAGGGAAGAATTATTTAGCTTACAGCTTGTAGAGGTTCCAGTCCTGGTTCCAAGGCAGGATGACGGGCCAAGGGGAACAGTTCTCAGAAGGCAGACTGTAGCAATGCAACAAGGGACCTTGACAGAATCTTTCTGCCCCTTTATACTAGGCTGCTTGGATTAGGATGGTGCCAGACCTATCAATGGAATAATTTTGTAATCACACACCCTTAATCCTGGCATCATTCACTCCAGACCCAGCCACTTCTGAAAACGCCCCACCTATGACCACACGAGGCTTTGAGGGGCCATCCGCACACAAGCCATATACCTCATGCGCTTTGAAACCTCCAACGCAGTCAAAGACATCACCAAAACGTGAGTATAGAATGACGTCCCCAATCATTTGACTAGACTCCTGGAGTACCACATTGTTTTTTCTAAATTGAACAAGCCATACAACTACAGATACACCCATTAATAGCTGAGAAAAGGCTAAGTGAGAACAACTTGAATGCTTTGAGAGTCCATAGCATCCTGGGTCTGACTGTCATTTTTATGTCTGTAAAGGTTCCCATAACTTCCGTATATGAGGTACAGAAGAAAATTACAGGGGAAATACCAAAACATAAACATACAAGAGATAATTATAATGTGTTTTCATCATTTCTCAAAGTAGGAAAGGGCTCAAAATTTTTATTCTCTTTTCAGGCATTTTACTTTTTTAATATAGCAACTCAAAGCCATGCTTTTGGTCCTAAACAAAAAGTACCCAATGATTCAAGTTTCTAAAAATGCATAAGATGCCACTCTAGGCAATACACAGTGATGGATGGGTAAATTCTGCAGAAAAAATTTGTGTTCAATTTTGTTTCATATAGAAATTCCATATTTTTCTTCTTGCAGTAGCTGTTATCACCCTGCAAACCTGTAGGGAATACTGCTGTAGATGGAAATAAAGACAGGCAACATCTGGCCTGCCAGACTGGGTAGCAGTACGTCTCTGCTTGGCAGGAAGCAAAATAATGGATGATACAAACCTGTGAACATAGTAGACATTCATAAATTAAATATAAGCTATTATATATTAAACATGTTATTGCTGTGAATTTGTGAGATAAAAATAAAATAGATAAATTAGAGCTTATCATTTCAAGTCTTACTTTTTTGTCGTTTCCCATGGAAATATTCTCTGGAATTATTTAAATGGCTATTATAAATGAAATTGAGATATGTGTACTGGCTTCTCATTTGACTGTCATAAATAGGCATGGCCCAATGAAAACTGCAGAGATAAAATTGTGCACTAGAAAAGTACAGTAGCAAGATTATGTCTTTCCTAGGAACTGCAATGGAGCTCTCCTGTGGCTAATTTAATCCAGCAAATTTTTCCTGATCTAAGCAGAAACATATAGAAGCACCGGCTTTACTGCAGCTGTAGCCATGACAATGTGCTTTGTGTCTAAGAGCCCTGGGAATAAACGATCCTATGGCAAATTCATACTTCTGAAGAAAGAGAAAATAGTGCCTCAGGATGGAAGGAACAGAGTTTGTCTCTTTATTCTGCAGACAGCATCTAAAGTCATTTTCATCAATTTTGTGGTGGTATTTTACCAAAGACAAAGGCATGGGATTTAGGAACTATGTCAGCAGTAGGGAAATGGATATGTCTAATAAAAAGGAAAACTGTCTATTTCTATGACTCTAATTTCCCAAAATATTATGTGAAATTACTATTCTACTCAGCTAAAAATAATGTATTTGTCAGGTCTCCATTTATCCAAGCTACTGCTCAAAACTAAGAAAGTAAGAGAAAAAAAAAAAATCACTCTAAAGTTGACTTATTTAATTGAGGGCTGTTCCTTGTTAAGGACTAGAGGTTTGGGGGTGGAGGGTTCTTTCTTTTTTCTTTTCCTTTCTTTCTTTCTTTTTTGCATGCCTTCTCTAGTGAGCAGCATATGAGGATCTGCACAAACATCTGTCAATCTTGGCCCAGCTTCTAACGATGTCTTCTTATGCCCTTTGGTTCAGAACTCCCCTGGCCCACCTTGATGGGGCCCTGGTTCACCTTGGCCTGTGGAACCTTCTTCCCATACACTGACATCAGCGCAAATGCCACTCTCTCTGGTCCTGATGTTACCTTTCAAAAAAAAAAAGAAAGAAAGCAAGAATGGAATAGCTTTTAAAGGGCCGGGGAGATGGCTCAGTGGAATAAGCACTTCCCTGGCAAGCTCAAGGGCCTGAGTTCAATCCCCGGTTCTGCAAAAAAAATTGAAAGAAGGAAGCTTTTAAATCTTCTCCTTTTTTTAAGGAAAGAAGAACTCCTGAGAGTCTGCTTGGAGTGAAATGCTACCAGTTCCACACAAGATAGTGCGCAGTGGCTACAAATCTGTGGGCCTCTTAGAATTTGTGGTGACCTATCCACTGTACCTGACACAAAAGTGACCCTCGGTGTATACTTGGCAAGTGATGGCTGGATGCACAGGTAGGTGGAAATATGGTGATCAGTTTTAGACATCCATTTGCTCCTTTTTAAGTAATATTGTAAGTCATTAATGGTAATTATGACATACTTTGTTCCAAAATCAAGCTGCCTTCTTTACAAACAATTTGGATATATATATATATATATATATATATATATATATATATATATATAGTCATTTTATATTTCTTTCTTTGTTTGGGTCCAGTAATCCTTTGGAAACTCAAATCAAGATAATGTTCTAAAATACATTTGAAGCTTGACATATAAAGCCATCCTGCAGTTATTTATAGCAAACGAACAATTGTGGAAATTTGTCATGAAGGTTAGGTACATTACCAAAACGTCTGTCCAATTTACATAGTTACCAAAATATTGGTGAAGAATTTAACAATATTTCTTATAAAGCTTTATTTTAAAAAGCCAAATATAAATTATCATGCATAGTATTATCTCAACTATGTAAAAAAATATACAAGAATATATAGAAAATACGTATTTGTATTCAACCAAATAACAGGTAAGATTGCTTCAGTTAAGGTTTCTGTGATAATTAATTTTATTTTCACTTTCATACAATTAAACTGTTCCAAAATTAATATGTAACACTGTATTCAGAAATTTTTAAAACTTGGCAAGGTGAGGGACACAAAGGCCATCCAGGCAGCTCAGCAGATTAAAGCGCCTGCTTAGGTAGATGCAAGGTCCTTGGTTCGACCCCCAGGGAGCCGTCCCAGCCCCACCGCTGGGGCTCACAGAGACAGTGATTGAAACTGGGCATGTTGCCGCATGCCTGTAATCCCAGTGCTTGGGAAGCTGAAAATAGGATCATTATGAGTCTGATTTATGTAACGAGACCCTGCAGACCTGTACTAAACGCATAAAGCAAAGACTGTGAAGCCATGCTTTCTAGTCAGATCCTTCTAGCAGAATGGCCCCCAAGTGCCTGTCTCCTTCTATCAAAAGGCTCTCCAAGCCCCCGTCCTCCCTCTTTGGTAGTTTTCCAAGTCCTCGATCTCGAGCACTGCCTTTCATCCTCCCTCCATCACGAGCTGGTGAACTCCTTGTGCTGACTTGACTCAGTTCCCAACATCATACCTGCCTTTCTTCCATCATTCGTGGCTTCCCAGCAGTACTACTACATACCTACCTGGATTTCAGGACTGGCTAGCTCGGTGATATTCAAAGAATTCAATGCTTACGGCAGTAGTTTTGGGAAGGCTGACCTGGAACCAAGGATCTGGAAGCTTAGAATGTGATAAAGACACATAATTATTCTTTCACGTGATTAACAGGAATATTAACTATGCTACCTTTGTTGCTCTCTTCAGCACACACTAATTGCCTGGGCCACAGCAACCATTACATTTCGGTCTTACCAATGCTAATAGTTCTGATACATGATTGATGCTTAATGACAATTAAATAAATGACTGAATGGGGGAGGATGATTAGGGCATATTTACTGTGGGTGATCACTCTTCAATTAATACTGTATTTATCGAGCACTCAGTACATGCCAGTGTTTGCTTGGAGTTAGATTACACAAGACATTCTGGGAAGAAACAACTGCATTAGTGAGTCGGCTACTTTTCATCCTGTGCAAAGATGAAGACTGAGGAACACCGGGAACCTTTTAAAGATGTGTTTGGGTCATCCAGTTAGCACTAACCGAAGGTACACAGACAGTCCCAGGACCGCCAACCTGGAACAAGCATGGTGGGTGGAACAGTTGTTTCACTGTTGGAGAGATTTTTTTCAGGGTCAAGTAGTTCCAGATAGATCAAATTATGATGTCAAAGGTTAATGCTACAGCTCATTTGCAGCTGCTTTGTATAGTAGCCACGTGAGGTCAGCTACACCAGAAGCTTCTGCTGGCTTTTAACCTGGGAATTTACACAAAGGTTCATCCTTTGAACACTTTCTTTTCTTTGGACTTTAACACAATCACCCATATCCTGTAAGCAAGTCTCCCACTATCAAAAGCCTCTAGAAGGAGTTACATTTTACAGGATATGCTGGGAATCGGAATGCCCTTCCAAGGTTCTGGACCTCCTGAAAGCTGATGTGTCCTTCAGGGATGGGCAACAGCTTTTCTTATGGTTTAGCTCTAGAGTGGTGTGTGTGTGTGTGTGTGTGTGTGTGTG